>VUYV01000058.1:508331-537582 GCA_008711295.1 Anarhynchus alexandrinus | reverse complement strand
TACTCTACTCAGCAACATTTGAGAAAGACGTGATCAAGACACCAGCTTCCTAATAACAGAAACTCAACAAATACAGCAGAAGGATATCCTTTTATACAGTAGGAAAATATGAACTGAACTGAATTGAACTGAACATGTTCAAAAGATCTCATCTACAAGTCTCCTGAACTGTATCCAAGTCTTATTTCTGTATTCATAAAACAGACACTAACAGATCAGACTTAATAAGCAATGGTTCCCTTCATCAATTCATTACCAATTTTCCGGGAGAAAAAAACATGCCAGAGAATATGAGTGAAGAAGCATGTACAAAACAAACTTATTTCTTGGTAGAAACTCTTAAAAGAACCCTTATACCCTCCTAGAGGTGGACTACAAAATAACTGTGCATTTCTCCAGTCTGTGCTTATCAGGCTATTCTCATGGCAAGCTATATTTATTAATGGTGCACACTAATAATGTAGTATAGGAAGATGCATGCATAGACACCCAGAGCAGGAAAGGGGAAAGTGAAGGTAAGCTAGAAGTGGACAAAGACTTTCAATTCAGTGCAATTCAAATAAGTTTCATGATAAGTAAGGTCCAGAAAATATTTCTGTAGTTTTGTGAAAGCCAAAGTATTAGATGTACATAAAGCTCAATTATGCTACCTAAAGCCAGTAAAAACTACAAGAAAGCCTGAATAATTTCTTGAACAGGCTATAAAATGAGAGCACAGTCCTCCCTTCCAACTCTGTTCTTACATTTCAGAGGGACAAATGGCTTTGAAGTCATTTCAACAGAATTATCTGCCTCGTATGCATTCCCTAGCACTTCTGATTTTGCAGTCACATCTCTTTTTCATGTAATAATGCTCTTTGCTTATATACACCTCCCTCCTCTGCACCTTTCCCCCACCACTATGAGAAACTGCACAAAATTCTGTTAAATAGGAAAAATCAGAACTCCACACCCATTTAAATAATTATGATGATCTCAGATGTTCCATGAAATACTGCAGTCATCTAAATTTAAAAACATTGATGTTTGTAAGATTTTTAATTCTGTTAGTTAAATATTTTCGTCTAGCATAGTTAACTTTTACTACCAAGACGACATGTACAACTTAAACTCTCTCTCCACTACCTGCAGCAAATTTGACTCCAAACCACCAGGTCCATGGCATGATGGAATGATGAAAGACATGCAGGAATGTAACTTGGTTGTTTTTCTTACGCAGCACAAAAAATATCTGAAACAGATTTTTAATGAACAGAATGTTACAGGAGATAATCAAGCCCAACATACTTACATAAAACTGTATGCATCAGTGCTGGTTGCTCACTACTATAGATTTAAAAATTCTTCACAGCTGCAGTCGTGGGAGAAGGGAAGCTGAGGCTCTGGATATGCAGACTAGTTTTCAAAAAAAAAAATTAAACCAGGATGTAAAATCCACCTGTGGAGTCTCAAAAGCCAGGGTAAGCTTTGAAAGCAAATGGCCAAGGTTGAGCCATCACCTATGTGTGCAATGGACAGCGTAAGATGGACTTGCTTGGATTGAGAAGTATCTAGAAGCACGAGGTTTTAAGTTCCCTGAACTACTAAGGCAAGGCCATTTGAGAAAATTAACTGAAGGACTAGCAGCAGATAGAGACAGTAGAAAATATTAAGTAAGAGAAATAGCACTTTGTCATGGTTTGGGCTGAACCAAACTGAATACTGACTTAGCCACCATTGGAAAAAGGCAAAATTGGACAGAATATAGGTAGGTATTTGTAATTGATATTGATGGGCCACACTTTAAAGGACAGACGTTGAGGGAAGTGTTAAGGGAACACAGAGCAAGGCAACTGCGTGAGGAGAAGTCAGGCCATGCAAAGGGCAGTATCAGATGGCAAGCAAAGGAACACTGAAGAAAAGAAGTCTGCTGTGCCAAGGAAAACATTTGAAAATAGCTGACTTAAATACAGCTAATAAATTACTTTTGCAATAAAACCAAAAAGCTGCTGAGAAACGGGAACCTGATTGGGTGGATTGAAACAAAGCAATTTTATTTGGTTTTTTGCAAAAAGAATTTTTCAGGCCTAGGACTAATTAAAAAGGAGCAGTCTAATCAGTGGGTAGCAAAGGTAAATAGAGGACTAAACTTGTCGAGCTTTTCCAGTTTTAGCATTCCTGGCCCTTCCATTGCCATTCCATTTGGCTCAGTCAGTAAGATGTTCCAGTGCTGAATCATGAGCATTTACAGATGAAAGTTAGATGTCTAACTTTGCTGGCCGGGTGTAGAACATCCTAAATGCTCATGAGTCAGCTCCTGAATAACCACTATTGCGCCCTGCACAATCAAGCAAATGAAGTCACAGCTGATTCCAGCACTCAGAAGCTAGCTGGAGAACAGCTAAGCCACCCCTACTAGGTGTCACTCTTGGGAGGAAGGGAAGGCAGATGGCTGCTGGTGGTGAGCGAGGTCTGCATTGCAGCTCCAATGCATTGCAGCTCAGACTTTCTTTGAAACAAGTTAGAGCGCCAGCCTGATATCAAACACATCTCAGTGACCACGGAGGCATGCAAAAGAATTTAGAGCAGGTAGGTAGGGCAATTTATGCTGTATCCAGAGCTGCTGATGCAAACATTCTGAATGTGGAAGATAAAATCTGAAGATGACATGGAAAAAAATTCAACATGATCAACACTGTTTTTTATCTGCAGTGTGGACACAAGCATTGCCATAGCACAACAGCTTCATGTAGTCAGCTGTTACACAGACAAGTTGCCAGGGCTTCCTAAGTTTTTAAAGGTGTGTTCTCTCATTAACATATTTCCTGATAATGAAGGAATGACAGTGTAAAGGGACAATAAGATGAGAAGGGATAATAAGGGTAAACACCTTCATGGTATTCCAATAAACGAAGGTTGGAGGGCTAAATAAAGAGAAAAGTATGCTCCTAGCCCCCAACAGCACCATTTCTTCTGCTGTGAAGAGGAAACATCACTACTTATTTTATTAGGCTACAAATACTTACAGTGTCTAATAATTCAATGAACTTGGAAAAGTAGTACAGCCAACAAGTTCGTACCATCTGCAAGAGTGAAAAACAAATTGTCAAATCATAATAGTCATAAATAAGACTAAGCAGCTGCAGGTAAAAATAAGTAACTATATAAAAAGAAAGTATTGGGACAAATAAGTGGTGTCACCAGGTTGACAAATATTGAAATGTACAGTTTGATTGTTTTTTTCTTTAAAAACACAAAACATTTAATCCTGAAGGAATTTTAAACCAAAAAGAACAAGGCAAGAAATACATTGCCTTTTTTTTTTCCCCCAAACAATCAACCCCTCCAGACTACTCACATGCTCTACATTATGTAAGAGGGCATTTCCATTTACTGCATTCCACTCTACAGCAGTGCATTTGGTTGTTCAAAAAGCATTTCCAAAAATAAAGTCAGTGTAGCATAACAATTCAGCTTTGCTTTTAGCAACTTACTCGTAGAGCTGTAGGTGACCTCGAGTAGTCAACGATATCGCACCGGAATGAGTAGCCTGTGGCCCAACCTGACATAAGAAACTGGAGCAAAGAAAAGAGAAAGGGCAAAGATTTACTTTATGTCTTTTGAAAAAATTCATTAATTTCGGATTACTTTCGCAATCATTAAGAAGGAGGGGAAAACAATATTAAAAACTTGTTGAATCAGCAACCTTGTCAATCATCTACCTCTGTGTGGGCCAGCTACTGTAAAATCCTCTGCTGTTGCAGATTAATGAATTTCTAGTTCCAGGACCACACCTACGGACAAGAACTTTCTTCCTACACCCATTATCTCAGCATTAGTAACCAAAGAAGAGAAACAGCTGCATCTCAAAACCAATGTTAGAAAAGCAACTTACTGTGTAAATCAGACCACAAAACCAAATCAAACATTTTGAATTTTTTTTTTTTTGTAAATTGCTATCACGGTCAAATATCTTAATACTGAAAAGAAACCAGCACAGCATCTCAATACTGAAAGAAAATCAGCACAACAGAAAAACATGGCTTAATAGCATTAAAGACAAGAAACTAATCAATATGCACTGTATTTTTAGTATCATAGTTACTAAAATTTTACTAAGTTAAACTGCACGATTCAATTATTCACTGATAGGAGGGATAGAGTTTTACAACCAAGAGCACATGCATGACTAAAGGACTGTATCTAATAAATCATTTAATCTTTTCTCTTGGAATATGTTGAAGGCCGGACAAGAACAACATTGTTAATATTACACTTGGCTCATTTCCCTGCCAGACACTAGGACTACCGCACTTTATATATGTTTATAAAGTGCTTTTCATCCATTGATCATCATCATCATCCACTCATGCACGGTAAGAGATTAAGTTCTTTTAACAGACTGAGAGGTTTAGTCCATGACGGCAATAGATGTTTAACTTCCTAAAAGAATTAGTTGCTTAAATAAAACAAGATTTAAAACACCACCAAGACAGCACAATCCTTAAGCACCCACCCAATGGCTTGGGTCCAAAGAGGGAAAGAATCAGCTTTTTGCTGGGAGCCAGACAATAGCAGAGATTCAATCTGTTACACTCTATCCATGCATTCTTTCATTAAATTGTAACATGGAGTTCTTGACAGCGGACTAATTGAATAATGTGCTACTGTCAGACACAAACAGAAGTTTAGTTGTTTGGGGTTTTTTTTTGTTTGAGGGTTATAACCAAAACCAAACTTATCACTAAATCACAAAAGGAAGTTTGGTTATTTTTCAAATCAAAGAGTAATAAAAAATGAGTGCATCTTGCCCACCACTTCTAGCTTTCCACACAATAGTCATGACACAGAGCAGCTGCTGCTGCACTACCTGTAGAGCGCTGTTAACAGAATTGTCAGACAGTTCACTGTAACTCATGATGAAGTTTATGCAAATTGAGCTGAAAGAAAGGTATCCTGCCAATTTGGCATGATAATCTGACAACTTTTCATTAACAGTTTGCCACACCTGAAATAGCCACATAGCCAGGTTTAACACAAAAAGGGTCGGTACTAGCATAGTGATGTTACACCAAGCAAACTTATAAGGCTATCATTCGCACAATACTATTGTTAAATAGCTACACTTAAAAAAAAAAACACCAAACAAAACTAAAAAAAAACCCCAACCCAACAGACATTAGCTATCTTAAGGTTTAAAAGCTCATTCTAAATTAAAACTTCTACTTATTCTATCCCATTCATCATTATGGATTTTTAGGTCATTCAACCCATAACCCTATACAACTCATCAGGCTTTCCAGTTTTAAAAGTCTGACATTTGCTTGGGCTATGAAATATAGCAAAATCTCAACATTCCTGCTGAGAAAAAGAACATTGAGTATTTCTGGGAGTGGAAAAAAGAAAAAAAAGAATCAATGCTAAAGAAATTCATGTTGGGTTTTTTGTTTGTTTTTGTTTTGTTGGTGGGTTTTGTGGTTCTTATTTTTTGTTTTTAAGGGTGAAGATCCCCAGATTAGATATTGTTAACTTATGTCATTCAAAAGGCAGATCTAACTGAAGATTATTCTGTAGTAAACATCCTCTACAGTGTGTGAAACATCAGTGTTGACTATCAGGTACTAAGACAGAAACAATTGCAACAGACTAAGAAAAAGATATAGTCTGCTTTACCTGCCACAGCCTGGGGAAATTAAGTAAATTATGAGGATTTTTAATTTCATAAATTATATATAATTACACATAGAATATTTTACAATCTCTCTTTCTAGGTATGAATTACGCTTTTTTTTCCAAATATCAGCTCAACCAGTTTAGCATGCTGCTTGGAGGAATATAATTAAAACAGTAATAGTTTTTTGAGAATTGCAGACTGAGAATTATATTAATTATTAAAAGTTAGTAAGAGGATAGTTAGATACAAAATATACAAACATGTTACAAATAAAAGTAGTACTTACTTCATAAGTCATATATAAAGAGAGGGCTACCACACTAAAGTTGTAAAATGCCATTATCTGCCTGAGTTCAAAAGGTTTTTTATTTTCCATGAGTTTGGGCCCCAAGGAAGTGACAAAATAAATGTAGGTTCCAATGATAAAGGTTGTTGGAAAAGGTGAAGACATGAGTGGCCAGCCCTCCAGTCTTGGATCTAGAGGAGGGGGAAAAAAAGAAAATTAAATCAGACCTTTCCAATGCTTACTAGATCATAAACCAGCTACAGATTTTGCTGTCACTGATCGTGTTTCAGAATCCATTCACCTCAAATCCATACCAACTAGATATGAAGATTTAACACCTCTAGGATGCAACGCTTCTTTTTGCATTGATTCTTCACACATGAAGAGGAGACACCTAAGTGACCCGATTTTCGGTCTAGAGCTCTCCTCCCTGAAAAGTCCATTTTCACACATGAACGGGGCTCAGAGGGCAGCACAGGTTGGCAACGCACAAGCAGATGACCGAGGCTGCGTTTCCATCTGAGACTTCATTCTTCTGGAAAAGCATGAACTTTGTTTCACAAGGTCAAGTCACAGATAGGGAGTAGCCCCACTTTTCAAGATACTTGAACTTTATAAGCAGCATACATTAGACATGGTAAATATGGGGATTTTAACATTGGAAGACCTTCTGTCCCATCAGTTGGTATTCATAGCTTAGCAGATGAGGCTTGTGCCTATTCAGTCCAGACAGGTCAACACTTTCACAGCACCGTAAAACACGCTTTCATATTGCAAGCCTCCAAACAGCAGAAGTGTTGCAATTTCCCCTCCAGTTATCCCAGAGAGAAGTATTGCAGAAAGTCCTTCTCCTACACAGTTACCGCTTCGTCTCCTCCCTGCAGCTGAGGCTGGCAGGCGCTCCCTTCGAGCTCCACCGTGATTCCACTGCACCCTTCTGTGGTTCATCACTGAGTCCCAGCTCACCAAAGACTTCAACATTTCTCCATAAGCAGGAGAATTGACATGAACTTTATGTATTTTTAACGTATATTTTTCTAATTTTTATAAACCAACGTTTTTTGGAAGATTCATTTCAGAATGATCCCAAACTTAACTACTGACTCAGTAAACTGCTGCTTTCATGGTTCACTGCTGTATTTTGGTGGTGAAGTTTCACCACTGCAGTTTTTGTTAAGTGTCTATTTAGTTCACGTTCCAACATCTTAAGTCAGTGATTTTTCCACCCACAGCATTCAAGTAACATATCACCCATGAGACCCTCTGATATTGTTTATAGCCACTGGAAGTTTTAAAACAGGTTGAGGAGGAAAGCACAATGTAACGTTGCTTACAGCCTTTAGTGTGCCCTGTGCTGGTGCCCACAGACCAACAAGGATTGTGAACCACAGCATCAGGCACCTGTTGTGTTGCACTGCAAGAGAATCACCAGCTCTTCACAACTGACTGCTTTATCTGCATCCAGCCCCGTGCACTGATACTACCAAAGCTTTCCCATTAGTCTTCCCAACTTGATCCTGAAGAAACCACGTCCAGCCACTGACAGTGCACTACAAGATGCCAAATACAAGCAGTGGTAGGCAGGGAGAGAAGGAGCTCAAATTCTGAAGTCATGAACACTACAGCAGAAATGCTGCATCACCCAGCTCCATCCCAATCCACTTCACCCCATGAGTTATACTGATAAAACTCCCTTTTCACTTGCATGCAGTGGTTCCACAGAACAAGAGAAATGGTTCTCAGCTATACTGGAAAACATAAATTAGTAATTTTATTAATCAAACTTTAACTGCTTGTCAAGTTTTCCCCAGGAATCTGCTAATCCATGTCACTATGTGCCTAACATAGTGAGGAACGCACAGGGGTGCCACTGCAACAGATGGGTTTTAACCCCAAACTTGAGACCTCTGTCATTTTTTGGTAAGCACGCAGAACCACACAACAACAACATTAAAGCAAAACATGTTTAACATCCTCATACCAGCTGCAACAAGAGACTACCATTCCTTTTAAAAACAGAACTGTGACAGAGTTAATTACTCTGAGGAGTAATTTCAAGACACTATAACTTATCAGGGGTTTTATTTCTTTTACTTTGCAAAAGCAAAATACAGTAACACCATGCACCTAGCTCAATTAACTGATAAAATACCATTGTTCAGTAACGAAAAAGAATTAAAGCATTACGTTCAGTAGCATAAGAAAAACATAAACTATATGTTCCCACACACCAGAAACTTACAGAAGAGTCACTGTCTGCACTTTATTTAGTCTGAGGTTATAACCATAAACTAGCTCAGTTTTGCTTTTTTTCCTTTTTTAAAAAGCAGAAACTAGTCTGTTCTTTGCAGTTAAAAATGTCTATATGTAACCTCGCAAGCCTTAAAAACATTTACAGGAAGACAAAGGTACTTTAAGTTGATAAACAGTACACCTAGAATAGCTACACATTGCTATTCAAAATTATTGAAAGTTAATAAGTTTTAGATTTAAATGACTCACCGGCATCTTTAATCCATTCGTCATACAGTAGTACAGCCTTTGATGTCAGATTGCTAAGGGCCATTTTCACTTGATTAAAATTTTATAATGCTGCCTGCAGGAAAACAAAACAGAAATATGGATTTTCGTAATTAATAAAATAAAGGTCAATAAAGTGTTTTAGAAAATATTTTCAGGAAACAGAATGAAAAAATATAGAGAGGGCTAACAGTGCGCCACATGTGAAATACAGATCAGGCAGCATTAGCTGACCGCATCGCACTATGCCTGGTGCTAATTTATAGCTGAGCTGTTATGCGCAACAATATGATTTTGTAATCTCTACAGACCAAACAAGGTGCTTTATACCATAAAGCGTTATCTCAAGAAACCATACTGTGGTTAACCGTTACAGTTAAGGAGAAAAAATACATAAAGAGCAGCTGCTTAAATTCATTTTTATTGCCATCTCCGCTTAACATCCAAGTCACTGATAAGTGAAGAAATTCAGCTTTGCAACATTTACTACCAAAAACTTTAATTCTCTAACTAAGAGGTATTTCTGAGGTAGGTAGGAAGGAGGAAAGGTGCCGATATGTCTGCATACTCCTTTTAAACACAATAATTAGCTATGTTATAATTAGTATGCAAATCACACTCTGATGAATCAACTGTTTCCACACCAGGATCATGAAGTGTCACAGTACCACCAGTAATACCATTAACTTACAAAAATTATCCGGCACATCCAGTTTGCATGCAGCACCACCCACATATGTAAAACTTTTCAAAGAAGTATGCTTAAATGAATACTGATTTTTGCTTCAAAAATCAAGTACTCATCAGCCTTTCGGTGGCTTCATTCCCCCTAGAAAATACTTTTTTTAAAAATCCCAACACATTTGAAGGGTACCTCTCCTATTCCCACTCCGTGTCTCACTCTGCCATGTAATTTCTCTTCACACCCCTGTGCGATCTTCTTCGCACCGTATTCACCTTTGTTAATCCAGGCTGCAGCACACCTTGATAATCAGCTCCTTTCCTCTGGCTGCCCTTCTGTGTCTCCTCCAGGCTAAGCAAGCTGTGGGTTTGGAGAGCCGGTTCTGCCCTCATGATGGTAATGCATCTTTCTCCTCAGATCTCCCCACTATCATTTTCTCATTTGCCCTCACCATAACACTCCTGCAAAATGATTTCACCCTTATCTCCACTTCTACAAGTACCTCCTGTTCAATGCCATTTCACAGGAGTTTTTAGGCACCTCAAAG
Organism: Anarhynchus alexandrinus; assembly: GCA_008711295.1. Taxonomy (NCBI): domain Eukaryota; kingdom Metazoa; phylum Chordata; class Aves; order Charadriiformes; family Charadriidae; genus Anarhynchus; species Anarhynchus alexandrinus. The sequence goes on along the minus strand of VUYV01000058.1, from coordinate 527,894 downwards.
TATACTACACACACCCTTCATCACGAGGTGCAACACAGACAAGTCTGTCTCCATCGGAGTTCATCTGATCTACCTCTTCCCAGTTCTCATGCTGCTACCCACTTGTTTTCTTGCCTGCATTTCTGTCCTGTGTGCCGGTACATCAGAAACCACCATTGATGTGTTGTTCAAAAAATACTCCCTCTGCACGTCTCTTTAAAGTTCACATTCTCCAGAAATACCATCTTCCAACATCAGCATTTCCCAATGCAATGTCACTGCCTTTATGCTGACTATTTTCACAGGCCCCATGTTCATATTACAACGTTTGCTACAAAGCTATGTTTATAAAGGTGCTGGCAAAATCTGAAGAAACAGAGGACATCCTCTTCCTTTTCTAATGGAAACCTGAGTGGCCTTCTTCCTTTTGGCACTAGCAATCACACAAGAGAAAAGGCCTTTAAGGTCAGAGACAAATTATAAATATCCCTGCCGTCTTGCTCTGTAAGACAAACTATGGATGATATCAAGCATTTCAGACCCAACCCTGTCTTTAATACCAGATACCTCAGATTGTCTGACTATGTCAACCAGGCAACTCAGCTATAACTAACTGGTGCTGGAGGAAGTGTTAAAAAGCTGTATTTTATAAATAATTATTTTATTAAAATAGTTTGATTGATTACAAAAAGTTATCCTTAAAATCCAGTATTCTGCCCGTTTCAGTCTCACAAGAACAGTCCATCAAGAGACAAGTCATGGCAAAGGGGAGGTGCCTTGTTTAGCAGTTATAACGATATTCTACCAAAGCCTACAGACACCTTGTGCACAGCACAGCTTAATATTTCAATAAAAATATATTCACTAAATACAAATAATCACATTACATTTAATCAAGAAAAACAGCTTACTGATGTCACTGACAGTCAATCTTCCTGCTCTCATCCTGATGAAGATGTTACTGGAACTCAGACTGGCTAGCTCAACATGCTAACCAAAACCTATGTTAAACGAGTACCCTACTGCTTCATAAGATGCTCTCAAAAATCCAGAAAATTCTGGTCTGGATGCTGGCTCAAAATGAACTGCCATTAATTACAGGTTTGGAGGTGTTGACTGGCTTTTCCTCCCTCTTACGGTACAAAGCTCTCATCCTGACAACTGCATCCTCCCAAGTACAGAATTCTTTACATTCATCCAGTTGACTAGTCAACACCGCATTAATTTTGCATTAGGAGTCCGACAAACGCACTGCCAGTGTTTAAATAGCAACCTTTATGCCTGGTAGGCATTGGGAGCAAAAGCAAGCTCTTTATCTGGAACCGGACCATTTCCAATAGATCGCTTCTGCTGGTAGTAGAAAGGTGGCAGATGAAGAGAGCGAATCCTCGCGCTTCCCAGCCCCTGCCATACTGATGGAGAGGCATTTGTCCCACCTCTCCTGACCCCAGCACTCGCAGCTCTTCTGCCTTTAGAACATTTCACAAGAGCTGAGACAGCCTGCAAGGTTTCTTTTCTGTTCATAACCCAGCAAGCAAGGTACAACTCCACAGCAGCTGCTAAACTTACTCTGAAAGTTTTTGCAGTTTAGTTATTATCCTTGAGAGAAGGGTGTACCAACCAGACAGCAGCCACAGCCTCACCACACAGACACACTGACTGATCAATTATTCCAAATGTGACGGTAAGCAAAATAAAATGAGTTAAAATTAAATATTCTAAGAGCAGTTATTTTCTTAACTAGCTACCTAGTTTTCCTTTGGAAGTCCATTTCTATAAACCATTGTTTGCATTAATGTAGTTTGGGTTGATGGCAGCATGGAAGATATTTTGACTTATCCTGTTACACTTACTTCACACACAAATTCATACATACTGGAAAATAATGAGATCAAGGCTTGCTTTTTTTTTTTTAANAAAAAAAAAAAAAAAAAAAAAAAACACCCGTGTACCCATACGCAAGATAAACAACTAGCTTGTGCTCCAGCAAAAAAACAAACCATTTTTTAAAGACAGCTTTTTTTACAGTACAACCATGTTAAGAAGTAGCCTGATAATGCTTTGACCATAATACAATCTTCCATAATGTTTGGCAGTTTTGAAGTCCACAAAACTTATCCTGTAAATGTAAGACCGGAAATATTTGGCCTGAAGGGACAAAGACTCGGGGGCAGAGAAGGCCATTTGTTAAATAACACAGCATTAGTTCTTGATGCTGTAAACTCATCTGCACATTAAGCATTTGTAAAGCCACAGTTCAGACAGGAAAATATACATACCTGCTAATGTACTTACAGAATCAGCACATTGGCACTTTTATATCTAATGTTCCATTTTCTGTTTGTAACAAAATTAAAAAATGCGACTAAAATGCACTAAGAGTAGGGAGTTCTCTCTTTAAAATAGAGTTTCTAGATTGTAATAAACTCAGAATTAGGGAAGTGACATTAGCAGACTAATTTTCAAAACTATGTTATTTTAAATGACATATTGGAAGCAATTTACATAAATGTTAAAAATGCAGCCATGTAAGTTCAGTCTGCTCAGCTGGAAAAGTTCTGAAGAACTCAGAGGCAGTCCTCTGAAGCACACGCATTTGGAAAACAAGCACTGAAATCACTTCAAAACACATGCGAGCTACTCAGCTCTTAGAAAGAAATAAGCGCTATTTTTCCTTTCTTTTCTTTTGATTTAAAAATGTCAGTGGAAGTAATATTGTGTGCCTAGGTTCAAGCCTGAGACTAATATAATTTCTGAAGACACCTTTAAACAAATGTGTCTGCACCATTATAAAAATAGGGGGTGTAAGTGAGGCAAATGAGGGAAAGGGCTGTGTTAAAAGAGCAAAGTCATTTGCTGGCCTCTGGTCCCCTGCAGCTCAGCAGACAGAGCCCACTAACTGCAGCTGAGTTAAGGCATATGGCTTGGCAGAACCAATCTCAAATTGGAACATTACCTTTACTGGAGAGGCAACGGTAGATGATAAGATCATTTTCACCAGCCACAAATGCCACAGGAAGCCAGATGAGAATGCCTCACAATGACAAGGAGTAGGTAATAAGTTGTTGGAAGTGCTCAAGTTCGGTTAGCACACAAAACTATTAGTGATTCTTGTAGTGGGAATTACTGGTATGCCTCAAACATTCCTTATTTTTAAATGAGAGCAAGAAGTTTCTCGCATTCCTTTGCTTGACCCACACGAAAGATATTTGCCATTCTTGCTACTCATTTGTACCCCTTACATAGTTTTTAAATATTAAAATGAATATTAACATTTGCTTTTAAATAGTAATTTTACAAGTGTTTTATGTTGATGGCTACTGAACAAAACAAGCAAACAAGAGAACTTTACAGAAAAACAAGCAAAATGAAACAGTCTAATGTAAGCTCTGTCACTCCAGAAAAAAGTTCTAAAAGTCAGTGGGAACTTAAAACACATAAAAGCTAATTATTAGAAAGACGGACAAGCTACTTTTACAGTGACCTCTTGGCAGAAGACTGGAGAATATGACAATACAGTACAAACTTCAACAGGATAATTTCCACCCAAGGCACACCCCAAAAGCAAAGGTTCTGGAGCATCACCCCCTGGCCTGGCAAGCAGGTAACGACAGGTGGACCCTCCACCCCGCAGAGCCCGCAGGAAGATGGGGAGAGCCTGCAGAAAGAATTGACCCACGCAGACCTGATTTCAAAATGATATCTTAAGAAATGACAGTAATACTGGCTTACATATTCAGACAATTATGAAAGTTTCATGTTTCAGAATCACTTGGTGTACTGTTGTTAATTCTGCTCTTGAAGTTCTGAAGGCAATTAAATCAAGACGTTTCACAGATGGTATCTTTAGCTTTACCTGGGAAATACCAGCTCTGCCCCTCCTATTTCCCAAGGCTGTGTGCTTACATAATTGCAGTTATTTTAACTACATTACTCCCATATGCCACCTGGCAAACAAATACAAACTGCCTATTACATTAGATGGATTACTCACCTATATTCTGCAACAAAGTTTTAAACTTTAGCTGGGTGTCGCCTGTTGTTATACGGATTTCCCTGAGAGGAGTTTCCATCACCTTCTCCATCCTTTATGCCTTCTCTCAGCCACCCAACCCATTTTTTGAAAGATTCATCCCACAGAGAAGTTGGCTACATCCTGCTTAGCATTAGGTGCCCCCCCTTTTTTTTTTTTTATAATACTGCTTGTAAACACTGTTCCTGTTAGATGACAGTTCTGCCCAAGTGAGTGACAGAAGGCAGGCAGGGCAACTCTGCACCACAGAGGTACTTGGAGAAATTTCCAGGTTTTGAGAGATGTATTAGTTAGTTGTTACCTTGATTAAATTTCAAACTTCATCTTTGAGGGCAGTCCATTTCAAAACATGAATCCTAAGTCCTACTTAAAGTAGACATTGGGTAGTGAATAGAAAGTTTCAAAATAAATATAAATTCTTTTTCAAAAAAGCGGACATCCTAAAAACAGATGAAAGAGGTTTACAAACTATATTAGAAAGTCTTCTTGTAAAATTCCCCATTGGTAGTATTCAATAAGAAATCTAATACTTACCCTGTGTAGTCACCATTACCGAATTATTTACATGGTACCTCTTCATTTAATGCTTTGCTTTTTAAACTAGCATCAAATCTGTCATTCACCTACATGAATAAAGTAGTTTGTAAGCAGCAGAACTAGTGGAAACAAGTTTCCTTTCACACTTCAGATTGGTTTTCTGCCAGACTAATGGATTTCCCGCTCTGATGCTGTGTAAAGCAAAGACCAATTTGTGTTTTCTTCCACACCTGCCTATAAATTGTTAAAAGAACTGATACTGCAGACTTCACAGCAAGGCTGAACATTGGCAACAGGCACAGTAAAGCCCCTTCCTATAGGAAGTTTCAGGTTCTTCACGGGCCATAGGTACAGCCCCATTTTGTGCCCAACTACCAGCCAGAATCATATGGACATTCTCCTGGTCCACATACACTGACCCAGCCACCAGCGACTGCTGAACAGAGCAGCCCCAGTGAGCAGTCCCACAGCATCACTGCTGACGGGTCTGGTCCTCAGAGCAGCTGCAGGATAAGTCACAGCAGCTCACTGACCCAACTGAAAGCCTAATCTTTTGATTAAAAAAAAAAAAGAGTTATTTTTCAGTCAACTGGGACCTGAAAGGCTGAACGGGCAAAGGAAACATTGAGACACAGGAACTGAGATGCTGCAAGCAGGGAGAAAGGTGGGAGTAGCAGCCCTGTCACAGATCCCTCTAAGCTGACACTGAAATCACATAGGGAGGACACAGGATCATCCTGTCCAGTCCTGCATAATTATAGACAACCATGCACTAGATCTGTAGTCAAGAAGTTCACACACTGCACCTCAGCAAGTCATCATTCTGTTCACTACAAGCCACAAGGGACACCTTACAACACAAGAACTGAAGCTACAAAAATTACATTGTGCTATAGTAAGGCAGCAAAAGATCTGGCATCACCAATATCTTAAATATCTTAAATGCATCACCTGGGGTTGCAGTGATGCACGTGAAAGTGATCCTAGGGACTAATATCCCACATCACATACAAAGACAGATGGAGTACAAACATCCCCTGCAATCATAGCCTGGAAGGAAGTTTCTTTGCAAGTCTGAACCCAGTTATCAGTTTAACTCAAGTATGAGGAAGACTCTGTGCAGGCCTCTGAAAAGATTCCCAGTTTCACTTGGTCAGTGAACACCATGGACACCAGTGTATCTTCCCCAGTTTTCTCTCCTCATATTCCCAATGTTTCAGAGAAAGGCAACAACGCAAGCAGGGGGAAAAGCTCCTAGAAATGTAACTTGTTACTAGTGCTCCCTTGACTTTACCAAAAACTCTTTACTTGAGCATTTGCATGTCAGCCACCCTGTCTCACCTGCCTACTCCTCTGCTGCGGTGAGGGGCTCCTGCACTCAGCTTAGGTCAGAGGCTCTTCTCGTTGGTCCCCAGTGCATGACTTGTACTTGGCTCTGAAAGGTTTCCTTCCAGCTCAGCGACACCAGCTCACACGGGCACCTAGCCCAGCCTACATGGTGAGCCCTGTGGCACATATCACTTGACAACTTTCACCTAGGAGTCCAAATAAGGTTCCCCTATGATACAATTATTTTTATTAATGCACCCTCATTTCCATTAGATAACGATATATCATTACCTTTATCAAAGACATTTGGCAAAGCATTGATTTTGTAATTGGGCCATATCCGACTCAGGTTAATCTCCTTACCCAAAGCACTTAACAGATTCTCCTTTTTCCTCCTTCCTTATCATGTAACTAGAAAACTTTCTACTGCATCTCAATTTTTCTTTCAAGACCAGATCAACTAAGTTTTCGGTCACTTTAAACAGGCTTTCACAAAACAAGAACCAGGGGCTAGACAACAGTAACTCAATCTAGTATTTTCAGCTGCACTACACAGTCATGCTAACTCATACACCCAGTGCTCCCTGCTTATTCCTCCACAAGTCAACTTCCTTGTAACGTGCTCAGCTTTTACCCATTCTGTTTTGGTTTTTTTTTCCTCTATAGTAGGGACAGTTCTGATAAATATATGGAAAAGTTATTTACAGCTGTGGTGTTTCTAAAGTGCATACACATTGTTAGTAACCAAGCAAACCAGAACATAAAATGTTGTACTGAACTAGAGGGGTAAGGAGTTGTACTTACCTGCACTGCAAAGATAGCACAGTCTGGGTTTTTTTAAACCTGCGTAGAAAGTATATTATTTTTAAGACACAATTTATAGGTAAGGTCTAAAAAGGTAGAGGGAGTGCAAGTGCTAAGTACTTTGAATGAAAGGGATCAAAGATGTCTGATAACATCAGAAGTCTGCATTTTATAAGACTAAAAATGAATGGCCTTTGTGGACACATCCACAAAATAGGACTAATGACATCTAATTTCTTCTCAGTGTGGTGATGAAGATTGCTTGTTTTGAGTACGCACTGTGGTTATTTGAATGCTTTGGTAAGACTCTTCAACTTTCTACTGGACACCCCTTTTAAGTGAAGCATATGGAATGAAGATAAGAGCATCCTCATACCAGTTATCAATAACTTCCCAGTATACCTGACAAAGGGCAGGGCACAAGTGAAACAGACTCAATTAACATTGCCAAGATTTGTGATCAGTCTAAAGCTCTCCCTCCTTCTCCACTGTGATACCATTACCCAAAGTCTGTATCATTCCTGAACCTCCGGGTAAGGTGGCTTAAAACTGACTCCAGTTATGAGCACTATTGCTTGTATCTACCTGTCTGATTTAAGTTACTCATGTGAAAATATGAAGAGACATGAGTGATACCATCCCCTTCCTTCAAGCTGAGTCACTGAACTGGCTCCACCATATCATCTATCCTCATTAACAGTTAAGAGTTAACATATACGAGTTAACTGCATCGGAGAGTCTCATACATCCACTTAATTACAATAGAAGAAATTTGCTACCCAGGACTGGTAAAGAACTTAGTTTTATTTTATCCATCACTTAATAGAACAATGACATAAATCGACATTAAATAGTCACAGTGGGAGGCACTCCATGGAAGCTAAACAAAAAAGACAAATGCAGAGCTAGCCGTCAGCTTTCAGAGAAGACTCCTTAAAACAAATGAGAACAAGACTTGTTATACAGGTAACATCTTGCTAATANGGGGGGGGGGGGGGGGGGGCAGACAAGCCTTCTTATTTCCAAAGACATCTTGTAACCAAGTAATCAATGGCAAGGTACCTGTAGCTATGCAGCACTAGAGCAAAATAAATACAGGAAAACTAGACCATAAATTTCCACCTGTGGCAGACAAAGACAGGGAGACAGTGCTGTCTTTTGTAACATGAAAATACAGCAGAAAGTTTCATAGGAAGGGGAGACAAAAAAAAATAAATGTATCTAATTACCTTAGGAACACAATATTCACCTTAGGAAAGAAGTAGTGAGCAAGTAAAGTGAAAAATATTCATCATTACTGAAGGAAGATGTATTTTTCTACAGTCACATCTTGCCTATAGCATGCACTCAACTCAGCTACTGTCACTGCAGCTGCCGTGGTGCAAAGTCAATGTCCTTTTACAGAACTTTTTATTGCACCAGCTGTAATCTTGCTGGGTTACAAATATCAGTAAGTAGTGACACTGATAACACTGGTGTGGAATTGCAACATAGCATTTTGTTCACTCTTTAATGCAGCAATTTAGAAAAGCCGAACTGCTCCCACACCGCTCACTCACGCTGAGGGCTGGTTTCCTTTACCATTGTTTCCCACTGCCTTGAACTTGCTCAACCTACCCACCCTCTGGGTCCTCGGCTGATAGCCGAGGCAGCAAAATAATGCCTTCCTTCTGCTCCGATTTTGCTTGCGTTGCATTAGGCAGGCATAAATTTTAAAGGCGGCTGACCTAGAACTGACACCCTCCCTTCCCTCCCCCTCTTTTTTTTTTTTTTGTTTAAGCCACCATGCAGCATAGCGGACATGCTGTTGAGCACTGTAAACATCAGCAACTGCACCCTCCGTAGCGGACACGCTGTTGAGCACTACAAACATCAGCAACTGCACCCTCCCTAGGAGGCTATTTCAAAAGAAACCTGGAACCAGCTGCGTCGGCACCTTCTTCTGCAACGACCCACAAAGCGCAGCCGTGAACTTTGGGAAATGCGACACGGGCAGCTGCTGCACAGCGAGAACGGATGGCAGAGCTTTAGGGTGGCAAAAGCCATTTTAAAGGAAACCTGTGCTAAGTGTTTTTTTAAACTGAAGTCTCAGAACACTCCCCCTACCCAAGGAAGCGTGCTGCCAGCATCATAAAAAAAGCTGCTGCTCCCAAGTTCAGTCTTGGCACATCATCTACTGTTGTGAGTGTGCTTTTTGGAGAACTCCGGGAAGCTACTATGCTGCCACATCCTAAATCTTTCCAGTCCGGAGCTGGTAATTTGTACAGCTGCAGCTGGAGGTTCCAAGTCACTGAGGGATATGCGATGAGATATAAAGGCCTTAGGTTTGGATTTTTTTTGCTGTTGGTTAAATCAACATTCTTCAGCATGTTGAAAGGTCTAGTTAATCACTACAAAACATATTTATGAATATTAGTGTCAGGCAACCCATGAAGGTACATTACACTGGTGTTTGGAGACTCAGGCCTCTCAGCCAGAACAACTAAACAGAGCAGTAAGAACATGAATAGACTTCTAATTTCTCCTGACACTCCTGTTTTTAATCCTGCATCCCAAAAGAAGATCTCCACTTAAAAAAAAGAAATAACTATTTTAACTTGACCAGAGTCACTGCAAAAGTGAGATACGGTTTCAGAAATAGAGGTAAGGTGGAAAAGCCAGATGTTTCCCAATAAGTGCTTGTTGTACTCTGTACTCAAGGGAGGAATCACAATGGGATGGAGAATAGAGAGCAAAGAGACATCTGAACATTAAGGACAGCTGGATGAAATGACCCTGCGGACTCATCCTGTAGTCAAAAGCCACTTGTCAAGGTTGGATTGTGCTTATACTGAGTCCAGGGATGAATATATGGAAATTCATAGAATCATAAAATGGTTTGGTATGGAAAGGACTTTAAAGACCATCTAGTTCCAACCATCCTGCCATTGCGGGTTAAAATTAGTATATTATAAAACCCTTTTTGATTCCGTTTGAAATTTGAGTAAGCTTTTGGGTACTACTCAAGCCATTTTGGATGCTGTTTACACTACTTCATGGTTGATAACTTTTCACAGCACCTTTTCCTTTTGAGGTGATTGTGCCCCTTGGAGTGTTGTCTTGTAGTTAGAATTTTAGCCATTTTCATTAACTTTAAAGTTGTTAGCTTTAAGGTTGTTAGCATTAAAGTTCGTTAGGCCTGTAAATTATTGGCATTAGCTGAGCTTCTGATATAGGGTCTTGTGTATGACCATTTTGTTATGTACTTGGCCAGATGTGAAAAAACATTCCCACAGCTGACCAAGTGTCTGGGCTAATTAACGGAGGAACTTTCTGAGACGTTCTCATGGGTAACAAGGATTCTATCCTTGAGTCATATGAAAAAGAACACCTGATCAAGGAAAGCAGGTGGTGTTGTCTTGCTTTGAGGTAAAACATCGAGGATGCTACTAATCTACCATGTTTTGAAAGGCCTAGCCAACTTGGCAGAAAAGTGAAAATTCTGGGTGTCCTAAACTGAGCTACCTTCATTATAATACTAAAAACTGCACCCATAGGCCAAGGAGACCCTTGCCCATGTGAAGACCCTTCTCTTGTGCAGGCACAGTAACTGAGAAGAATGACATAACCAATATTATAATCATATGTAAATTGTTAACCAATCATTGTAACAGGGAGTGTGCTACCTTGTAACTTTCATGTATAAATATGACAAGAAAGCCAGCATGGGGTGTGCATGATTTGTGGAAATATTCCACTGTGCACCCTGGCCAGAATAAAGCAGCGTCTCCTCTCTAAACATAGACTCTGTGTTTCAGGAGAATCTGGACTTAGACCACTTTTGCAGGGAACAGGAGGGTGATCCAGTTTGACAGTGGCTGGCTACACGGTGTGACCACAAGAATGGGAGTAGCTTTGCTCCCATTCAGTACTAACTGCAGTTCCAGAAACTTGCTGGGCAGGTGCTCTTCTAAGGACTATAGAAGTGTTGGACTTCCAAAGGGTTCACGTGAAAGCCCTGGGGGTCAGGACTCAACAAACAGTATGGAATAGGAACATTCACAGCTGCCTACAAGCATTTAGCGAGAGGAAATACCCAGTCAAGGTGACTCAGAGCAGTCAAAGGCCTATGGAGACAAAAGGAAAAGGTTGCTCCAAGGGCAAAGCAATGCTTTGACATCTGACAGTATTCAGATGACAACCTAACCTCAAAAGCTTACATGAAAACAAAAATCTCCATCACCTAAAAATATTAACTGGCTTGATTAGCAAAAAGGGTCTTACAACATTTTTTTAAAACAGATCTTGTTATAAAAATCCAACTGTAAAAATATATCAGTTCTTTGTTCAATTTCCAAGCAATCAACATGCATGAGTTTGCATAGCATAAAATGCAAAGTAGAGGCTGATATTATGGGGAAAATACATTAATGACATTACACAGCTGTGAATCATAGAATGGTTTAGGTTGGAAGGGACCTCAAAGATCATTGAATTCCAACCCCCCTGCCATAGGCAGGGACACCTTCCACCAGACCAGGTTGCTCAAAGCCCCATCCAGCCTGGCCTTGAACACCTCCAGGGATGGGGCCTCCACAGCTTCTCAGGGCAACCTGTTCCGGTGCCTCACCACCCTCAGAGTGAAGGTTTACTTCTGTTGCAGATCTAGTTAGGTAGACCTTAGATCCTTTGCTAAGAGGAATTTTTAAAAGTTTTCATTATTTTGCACTTTCAGGAAGCTCAAGAACAGTGTATAAAGCAGCATTATGCAGTCTGTGAGTTTGTAACAGTAGAGCTTTTCAAAATCAGCTTAAAACACCGAATGATAACTTCACAGAACAGAATGAACCACCACATTAGTGCGCAGGTTTAATCACAGGTATGTTGTAAGGATTTTCCATTGTCTATCAGTATTTTCCACTACTACAGTAGAATGTAGTTTTTACCATCTTTCCAAGCATTCAGAGACCACCCAGGACCACAAGACATTGCTGCACTTTAAAATAGATCAACTCAGCCAGACACCATGTGGCACTGCACTTACTTTTTTTTTTCCCCTCTTTCCAATCCTGAAAGATTGCCAAATACAAATAGCTCAAAAAAAAAAAAATGTATCCCATCAACAAAGTGCATTAGGCAGTGGATGAGTACAGAAATCACAGAAACGCATCAGAATAACACAGGAGACAATAATACTTCCAGTGCAGAAGCTTGGCAAGCAGAAGAGTACTCACCAAATACTAATGTTCCTGTAAAACATCAGTATACAAGAAACAGACAAGTGTCTAATAGTCTACTCAGCATGCAACAGCAGTAAAAAGAGAAGAAAACTGGACTGCCTCCAGTACAAAGGAAGATTAGGCTTATATATAACTATGCATTTAAGTTATCAAAAAAAGTCTCAGATAGCATTTTTCATATACGGGTTTCAGCGCTTTGCAAAAGAGGTCAGTGTGTTCGGTTCACTCTTTGTATAGAGCACTCAGCCGCCAGTGAAAAGGGGGCACCTTTCCCACCAGATAGCACAGAAAAGCTGTGAACAAAACCGAAGTGTCGTGTGCCAGTTTGATATTCCAGTTACTATGCAAAACTTCCAGGGCCACACACCACTGTCCGAACCTAAAGCAACGCTGCAGCCCTCACCACCCGAGCAGGTTTCTAAGCACAGTGGTTTGTCTTCACTCTTTCTCTACTACCTCACCTCAAGATGATTTTATTGTGCACGCTCAAACCAAGGAATTTGCTTTCACCGACACTCACTGCCTTCCATACACATTATATAGGTGCAGGTTCATCCAGCTGACTATATCCAACAGAGCGATGCTTTCCTACAAACTGGACCTCTTCCCACTGCTGTTGGCTCAACAGATGAGTCAAGGTCATATCATTTCACCATCTGTAAAAGCAGCTCCCTTGCTTATCACAGAGGTCTATCTAGATTCAATTAAGTTTTATCCAACGCTCTGTCACTTTGGATGAAAGCAACTGATGCCATGCAATCACACTTCACAAGAATATGTGCAAAGACTCTACAGGATAAAAGCAGGAACACCAAATTGCACAATTTCCACAGCTCCAGAGGCATTTTTCCATTCTATGCTTTCAAATGTAGTCCAAACAGGGTATCTAAGCTGTTCAGTTTTGAAATACAGTAGCGGCCTTATTTCAACAGTTTGGGAAAAACTCCAGATTAAACCAGAACTCTGTATGGTCCAGTCCATGTTCAGGAATTTTATTTCTGCAGCTTTCAGAATAAAAATCCACTCCCANCTATGCTTTCAAATGTAGTCCAAACAGGGTATCTAAGCTGTTCAGTTTTGAAATACAGTAGCGGCCTTATTTCAACAGTTTGGGAAAAACTCCAGATTAAACCAGAACTCTGTATGGTCCAGTCCATGTTCAGGAATTTTATTTCTGCAGCTTTCAGATAAACTCCCCTAACGGACCAAGTGGACCACTTCAGTTTCTGAGAAGCAGTTTCAGGATAATCTGAAATTCAGCTGGGGGATTTTTCACCCCATAACATTTCAAACACTTATTAAAGGACTTGTTGAAGGGAGGCAGAGAGAGCTCTAACAGCTCCTCTGTTTCACACTCCCTCCTCCCAGCATTTTCCCTTCTCCAAAATCTAAGAGTCATGTTCATGGTTAGAAGTTAAAAAGAGCGGACTCCTGAACACCACAGCTATGCATAAAAACAATTTACAGCCTTGCCTTACAGTTTTATCACTTCTTCATGTAAAAACAAACTCAAGCACTCTCCTTTATAACAACCTAACTTGGTACAGAACAAAAGGTGCTACAGAAACAACGCTGTAATAATGCACGTGACCAAAGGAATTAGTACCTGTAACAAAATTTGAGGAATACAGCTCACAAGTAGTTTTGTCAAAGGTTTAATTTCCAAGTTGACAGTGAACACTGAGCTTCCTCCATTAGCCTCTTGGCTTCTGTGCACAGTGTCTTCTACACATCTCAGTCACAAGAAAGAAGGGCAGAGAGAGCACTTCCAAAGTGCGTTGCAGTAATTTCATTAAGCTTGTCAGACCCGTGCTGTAGAGTTGAAGTCTCAAAAGCAAATCTTTCTTTTCAGTACTGAAGAGACAAGCCACAGAACTCTGACTACAAAAGTGATTAAAGAATGTATTTAATCCAGATATTTCCAACTAAACAAACAAAAAAGGGACTGTAGGAGATGTTATAAATGCAAGTACTGTGAAATACACTAAACTATTCACTTGCAATATACCTGAATCTAAGTAATTTTCACCCGTACAGAAGAAGGCAACATTACCAGCTACTACTTCTCAGAACAGACTATAGACATTTCTATGCTGTCCATCCCCATCTATTTGTAATGCCACATGATAAATACCACAGTATTTACTTAACAGAATAAATGAGCACATCTGACCAATAACCCTTATACTGTTGATGCTTCAGCCAATACATTTTCATTAAAAACAACAAAAACATCTACATTTTACCAAAAGACAAAATTAAAACATTGGCTGTAAAGTCTTTTTTTTTTTAAAAAAAAAATACATTTAAAAAATACTGTATTTCAAAACTTAAAGAGAAAGACTTTCCCCCATCCTCCCTAAAAAAAAANNNNAAAAAAAAAAAAAAGAGAGAAAGAGAAAGATCTTTTCTCCTCCAACAGCAACAAAAGTTGTTCTAAACCAAAGAAGTTTCTCCTTCCCAGTCACCTTGCACTCCGCTCAGGTACACATCAAAAAACATCAGCTTCAACTACTGGTAACAATTTCCAGGCATGTTACTTTTTAACAGAACAGGCAAAACCAATTAAAAATAAATCTACTTGTCACCTCAAATAACTTTCCTGAAAGAAAGAGTGTGGTACCAACATGAACTGTACCCATGTACAGCATACAGAAAGCATACAGAGAAGCTGTATGTGACTTTGTTTTAAGCCATTTCAGGACTGATGATACAATGCAAATTATTTCCAAATCAACAGACTGATCTTTGTGTTTCAGACTCCGGCAAGAGTTGTCCCCTTCTTTTGTTAGAAAACAAAGAATAAAAGGAATAGATTTATTCTTAGTAAGCTATGTTTTTATCTCAGACATACCCATAAACCCAGAATGATATCACTGGGACAGGAGCATTCTCTTGAATCCCAATCCAGAAGGTGCCTGTAGAAACTTAACAGCTTTTTGCACTGTACATACTATTCCTTAGTACAGGTTTTTGCAGTGCACTATACAGAGTTACGCTCATATTCACACACATTGGGTGAGGTACTACTTTAAATAAAAAAAAAAAAAAGAAAGACTTTGAATAGAGGCTCCAGGCACGGGGCCCAATGTGCAAGGCACCATATCAATATAAAAGATAATCCAAACTACAAAGAATTCACAATACAATTAAACACACACAGGCAGCGTGTAGGAATTCATAAAGCTGCTACAAGCAGCTTCTCTTGAGCATAGCCTGCTCGAGCAGAGCAAGTCTGACTCTTTAGAGGCAAAGTTTGCAATTGTAAGGCTGCTTTTAATGGTACCGATGTCATTTTAATCAACCTCTCCCCCCATTACTCATACCTGCTCCCACGTCACCCTTGACTTGTGCTGGAAAAACTGTTTTTCTGGCTGCATAATTAAAGAGATTGAGAAACAGACCCAGGGCGGGGGAGACAGCCTAGCAGAGAAGGAAAGAGTATTTTTAACCCAGACCAGTTCCTCAGTGCACTTCAGCACCGGCCTTCACCAGGGGTTAGACCAGCACAGCAGAAAGGTGACACAAGGGCAAAAGCACTCAGGATAAAAGAAACGCTGGTGAAACTACATCAGCCTGAGTTGGTATTATGAGCAGAGTGGAATAAGAGTCGGTGTTCACCGCTTTTACCCTGACGAGTAATACAGCCCTGGCAGTGTTAAGGGGGGCAATGTGAATACCGCTGCTCCTGGCAAATAAGATGATTCATAGAGTTCACTGACACCCATATTTGTCCTCCATGTGACATCTGTGCCACTCTGCCAGTGGAACCCAGAGCTTGCTTTAGGTTGGATAGGCTTTACAAGAAGTTTTTTAAGGATTAGTTTTGTGAGCTAGCTCAGGATTTCAAAGTTACAAATGCAACCGAAATTGAGTTCCTCAAGATCCAGAACCAAGGTAACAACCATGACACTTTTACACTTGTGCTGCTCTAAACTATGTATTTTCTCACATTACTCAGTTTATGCACTACTTACAGGTCTTTTCTAGTCAATATTTTCAGTGGTAAAATGTTTTGTGCAAGCATCACAGGCAGACAGAACTTAAATAGCAAAATACATGCAGAAAAAAAAACCTAAAAAAACCAAGACATACATCAACAGACACATGGAAAGCATCTTACTACATGAATTTAGTAAAAAGACGAAACATTAAAAAAGTCATTCGACATTTCCCGTTCAATTGTCAGCATCAAACACTGAAACCAAAGACAGGTAAAGAAAAGAGACACCTGAGTTGCTCTGGTGTCTCCCATCAGCATAAACTTACACATTTAATTTCAGATGAAATAATTTTTAACTTTTTAGATTTCAACTAAGTATCCAAAGGATAGAAAAAAATTTTAACTGCTACATCACTTGCAACTGTGCAAAACTTCTTGTAAATTGAACACATGACAACAGGCTACAGAAATTAAAACTTGCATCACCCTCTGGCTTTTGTTTTCTTGCCTTTTAAAGGAACTACACCAAAAAAAAAGTACACTCAGGCTTACAAAAGGAATTATTTGCTTTGTTAATGCTATGTTTTTGTTCTAATAATCTGATATTTTCAAGGAGTAAAAGGTTTACTTTTCGCCATTTAGGCTGCATTTGCCCTCTGTAGGTGCAGCACTGGACCTGGGTACAGGAGGGAGGCCACTGGGCAAGCACATGGGACCTGCTCCCCTGAGCTGCACTACAATGCAGAGTAACTACCCAAATTTTAAATAACATTTAAAGTAATTTTAAGTGAGCAGAAATCTCCTATAATTAATTCTAAACCAACTGTGAAGCTTTGGTGACATGTTTTAAACATGGGACAGAGGACCAGTGAGAGGGATGGAGTATTTCTTCCTTTTTAGCTGCCCCGCATTTGGGAAGTAGCTCAAAGCTTCAGACATCTGCTAGCCTGAAGTAAAAATGAGTGTTGGGCTATAAAATTATTTTTTATAAAGTCACACTATGCCACTAAAGAGAACACCATCCCATTTATTCATCCTTGCCTATGTGCCATAGCTCTGCCACCCATATTTTACAAGTGGTCCTTAATCCACTTCAGACAAAGAGAGTCAGATTAGCTGCTTAACCCACAGCCCGGAGCTAAACTATCTCATTTCATCCGGGGCAGACCAGGGAGCTCGCACCAGCCTTCACCAGGAGAATTGTGGGGCAGCAGCCACTGATAGCAATGAGGCATCAGGGAGGGAGAGATGCCACCTGAAGTTTGCAAAGTTAGGTCCAGAATGCAACAGGCATGATTTCACAAGCAGCTAATGAAGATCCAGGAAGGGATCCTGGCTCCCTTCCACCTCCTGCACCTGAGCATGGCACAGAGGCGACGTCCTTCCACTTCCCTCACTGCACACACACCTCCCGTGCCCATCCCATGCACTGTTCCCCCCCACCCCCACCCCGCCTCGCTCCACATCTGCCCACACCTCCAGAAATCTGTGTTGAGCAACCAACCCCACGGGGGCAGGCCAGAGGAAAAGATAAGATAAGCATTAAACCATAAGCAGTGGGCAGAAGTAGACTCAAGAGGAAGAGCAGGAGTACAAGGTGGGGGGGGGGGGGAAGTTTACCGGTTTATTGCAGCCAAGTGAAACAAAGCCAGGAAGGGCACGGCACAGCAAAGGTCGGCACGCTCAGCAAAGGTCGTCAAGTCACATCAGGATATAGAAACGTACCTTTTACTGGTATGTAATTAGTTGGTAGGTATTTCATGGTATTCGATGAGCTTCATAACTATCCAAATAGGATTTATCATCCTATTTGGCATGTATTACTTGACTAGTGCCGTGGCACCTTTCCCAACACATTCCATGAATATTGCTTCCTGTACCATCACCTGCCTCACTCTACCAGTAAGTAAATACTATTTAATAGTTGATCGACACATTATAATGAAATACCATAAAGTCGCATTATTCCCCACACTTGCAACAGAGGTGCTGCCTAGGAAGACTTCAAGCCTACGTTTGGCTAGGTTTTCATATCCCAGGTGTTTGTACTTTTTCTTCAAGCAAATGTGTAAGTAGAAGTGCGCCCATTCTTCAGTGAAGCATTTCCAGGGTACGTCCACACTGCCTAATGCTGTGTTGATAAACAACAATGCTACCTCTACCCCAGGCAGCTCTAAGGCAGCCTGAAAGCTTCCCAGGAAGCACCCCAGATGTTGAGCAGCAGAGTAAGTGAGGCAGCATGCCATTCCCAGGCTGCTCCCAACAACCAGAAAAACTTGTTCAAACTTTTCCCACATGGCAGTGTTCAGTACAGACCTACACATGGGTCTGGGATGGACTGAGTTACAATGGAGTAAAGAGGGTATCCATACACAGCTGTCAGGTCTCTGCTTTGTCTGAAAGGCTTTAGTTAATTTATCTTGATTTCTACACAAGCAAGCAAAGAAATTGGCAAGAGATGGTCTGCAGCCTCTCCACGCCTTTTCAAGTATCACACGATTGTCTTAGTCACAGTGAGACCCAAAACCCAACCAAAGTATCAACGTACTTACAATGGTCAGAGAACATACACAACATACGCAGTTGCAAAGGGCAAGTCCAAGAGACTGGCCCAATGTAACCTCGCCAGCCACACGAGCTGGTGCTCACCTGCTCCCTCAGCTCATGGCCTAGCTGCTGCTGCCAGACCTTACAGACAGACCCACCATGCACAGCAGCAGAGGAGACCTGTCTCCGAGGAGGAAGGCAGCAAGCCAGACAGCCGCCCTTCCAACTTGCCAGACAACCCCTGACTAGACACCATCCCTCCAGCCCTACATTTTAATATCATCATCTTAAGCACAAGAGACACACCTCTCCCCTGGCTGCCTCCAACCTTTGCCCCTGTAGAAAAAGAAGCCTCCATTTCTTGATGCCTGAGACCACTCTTCTNTAATATCATCATCTTAAGCACAAGAGACACACCTCTCCCCTGGCTGCCTCCAACCTTTGCCCCTGTAGAAAAAGAAGCCTCCATTTCTTGATGCCTGAGACCAGGCTTCTCTGGGGGGGGGAGAAGGCATTTTTCAAGAATAAAATCCCTGATGCAGCCTCCTGTGCAAGGTGGGCGCCATCCCCATGCCTCATCCTTGGCGTGACTTGGTGTCAGAGACAGGAAGACGAGCTCAGTGCAAGTGGGGCACGGCCAGAGGGCTGGGAGGAACAGGCGGTGCAGGGCACGGCCAGACGATTTGGGGGAACAGGTACCATGGGGTGTGGGGCACAGTCAGAAAGCTTGGAGACCAGGCAATGCAGGAACAGCCAGGGGGCTTGGGGGAACAGGTACCGTGGGGTACAGCCTGAAGGTTTGGGGGTAAAGGCACAGCGGGGCACAGGTGGGGAGAGGGACCAGAGGTGCGGGTTGCAGACAGAGGACGGAGTAGGGAGGGAAGAGGCACAGCGGGGCACGGCCGGGGGAACGCGGGAGGGGCACCAGGGGTGCGACCTCAACCAGGGAGCTTTTGGGGGGAGGTCGGCAAGAAGCACCCCGGGGGCCCGTCCCGCCCAGCCCTGCGCGCACAAGCGCGGGAGGGACCCCGCGAAAGGACGCCGGGGGCGCCCACTCCCAACAACACCCCGGACCGGACCGGACTGGACCCCACGCCGCGCCGCGCCACGCCACGCGGAGCCCCGGGAAGCGCCGGACTGCTGCCGTCCTCGTCGCCGCCACCCACCCCAAA
>VUYV01000058.1:300476-508312 GCA_008711295.1 Anarhynchus alexandrinus | reverse complement strand
CGGCCCGGCCCCCGCCGCCGCGGCACCGCCTCCCGCCGCGCTCACACCCGCGGCCGCGGCGGAGGCACTGAGTCACCGCCTCTGGAGCCGCCTCTGCCCCCCGAGAGAGGCGGAGGGGGGATCCGGGAGCCTTACCCACGGGCGGCCCCCCACCACCCCCACCGTCCCCGGGGTGCCGGGGCTAAGGAGAGGGGAAAGAGAACCGGTGTCGTACCTGTCGCGGCGTCCACTGCTGCCGCGTTCAGGGGCCTCTCCGCACGCCCCTCGATGTCGCTGTCGCCTTCTGCCAGCGCGGAGAAGAGCGGACGCAGCGCGGCTTCTTGGGGCTGCTGCGGGGGTCGGCGGCAACTAAGGGGCACTCGCGGCAAGGCGAGGAAGGCGCGGTGATTCCTTGTTTTAAAAAACAAAGCGCCACCGGTCAGCTTTAGCTCGATGCTTTAGGGCACGCTCCCCCCCCAAAAAAGACCAATATTCCTCTTTTAGAAGCTGTTTATGATGAGGATAACACTCCCCAATGACTCCTATCTAGAGAAGTATGGGGTGTAAAGAAAGGTGATGGGTAATTCCTGGCGTGTAAATAGGTGCTCCGTTTTAGTTTGTCTGTCACTTTACTCCACGGAAAGCTATAAATTACAGCTTTCTGAGAGGGTTAGCATGGAGGTGATAGCATGAGTCAAAACAAGAGGCAAAAACAAGGAGTGGGGAGAGGGTATGAAGGCAAATTGAAGAAAAGGGGCAAACTCCTTTTATGATGTGCAGAAAAGCACAAGATGAAGGGACTGTGAGCTGATACTGTGAAATGAATACATAGTCGATGTGTAAGTGCCAAAGGGGCGTCTGAGTTGGAGGACAGCTAGAAGCTCAGACCAGAATTTTGAGACCACAAGAGGCAGAACAAGCATAGAAAGCTTGTTAAGAGTGTGGCAATACTATGAGAGGCTGAAAAACAGGTGGTAGGATGGGGATGGAGAAACATAGCTTGAAACAGAGATCCCGCAGGAACTCCACATAACTGAGTGATTGATTAGGCTGGAGATTATAAGGAGGACCTTGAGCTTTTGGATTTACTTCATGCTTCTTTTGGAATTATTAGGATTATGACAGGTGAAGAAATCCTGGGGCTTTTGAAAGAGCATGTTAATAAGATCACTGGGTTTGGCCAAAAAGATATGTAGAAATATGACAATCTATTGAGCAATACTGTATTTCTCACCCAGGAGGGGAAAATCACAAAACAAAATTAAAACACCCTGTTCCCCCGCTCCATAATTTTCAGAAGTTGGAACCTTTTCTTTGATTTCTTGGTTCAAAACCATTTTCTCTGAGACATCAGCCAAGAAAATCTACAAACAGACCTTAGGAACCAGCACATCCCTGCCCAGACAGAGCCCTTGGGAACCTTAAGACTAATAAGTCTTGACTTGTCTAGAGGGATGCGGCTACGTGGCTCAACCAGCAACTAATATTCCCTATGTGTTGTAATATCTATTTTGCCATGCCTGATAGGGCTGCCTTGGCTGAGACAAAATGGGACACTGGGGTGCATAACAACAAAAAGTAAGTAGGTCACCTGTAGAATTCAAAATGCAAGGCTGTTGTAATTAATGGGGAAAAATAACAACAATTACCAGATGCTAGCTAACAGCTCTAACACATTTGATGCCAAAAGTGTTAGCAACAACAGCTGCTACTTCTGTCTTCAGCGGCTCATAAAGAGAGTAAGTGGCCTCGCCTTCCACGCACTTTAGGAGCAAAGGTAATTGGAAACATGAAGCAAGCCCGTGAGGGTTGGGAGAGAACAGAAATAATGGTTGACCTGCTCATGGCAGGTAAATGATTAACATGCAGCAGGGGAAAGGCAGCATGAAGGAGACAGCTGTGCCCTGCACACATAGAGAAAGCAGAGACACACAGGAAGTCAGAGGCATTTAAATTGTAAAAGAGGGAGCTAGCTGCAACTGGGTTTTCTCAGTGCTTAGCAGGTTAAAGCTGCACATGTGATTTACTGTAAATTTAAGTAAACTTTTAAGTTCCCCACATTCACCATCCAAGAACAGGGCAAGACAGAAATGAATGACGGGTTCCCCAAATTTTACAAGATGCTGAAAACTTAACTCCTGGTCTACACAGAATCATAGAATTGTCTAGGTTGGAAGGGACCTTTAAGATCATCGAGATCAACCATCAACCTAACACTGCCATGAATGAAGAACTGTGCTTGCCATGAATACTACTAACCAATGCTTTTCTTTGTTTTGTTGCCTTACCAGAATCCAAATAGCTCAGATGCTACCTTTCTACTGACTAAAGGATGTTTAGACTGTTGTTCTGTTGATGATATTGTGTTTTAAGAGTCTTTTAGAGATGAGTACTCTATAGGACTGTATTTGAAGCCTGAAGATCAGCAGGAGAATCACAGGAACTGGCCCCTAGCGTAACAACAGTGTTAGGAGCTTTTGCTGAAAGAGTAACAGTTGTAACCAAGCAAGGTAGTCATCCAAAGAACACCAACAGATATCTGCATACCAATCTTGAAGAGATGCAAACATTACCCAAATCGTGTTCACAAGGTTTGCTTTCCTAGAGAACGTTTTGTTTGCCTGTGCACCTGCACTGGCATTCTGAGTCACAACTGCCAAACCTGTCCCAGGTAGGCTCCATTGCAAGTGGCCTGCGTCCCACAGCTGTAACATAACAGCGTGTTGCTGTGTTTGGCAGCTGGACTGCAGACAAAAGGGGCCTCCATGGCCCTTTTCATTTTCCAGTTGGAGTTACTTTCAGACTTTGCTTACTGCTTATTGCAGGAAAAAATTGCTTTTTCTACCTAATCCTCTGAGCTGGAACAGTGTCCTTTGTGTAGCCAGGCATTTCTGAACCTTTCTCTGCCTGGGTCTGTTCTGGAGAGCCATGCATGGGTCCTTGCATAATGCTGGTGGTGACCTTCCAGGAGCAGTTTCCAAACAGCAGAGAAATTCCTCTTCAAACATGTATCATCACTTTTGCAATGGCACAAGGCAAGAAGATGACACAGTCCTGCTCATCTGTCTATGGATGAGCTGAGTTGCATGAGGGGGTTTCCCCCCAGCTCTCTCTGGGGCATACACTGCAGGTAACTGAACAGGAGTGAGCAGCTGTTGCTGGTTTTGCATGGTTTCTTGATACCATGAACCCACTGCAAACTACTGCAGCATTGTCGAGTCATCTCTGTTTCAACAGTTGTATGTTTACCTACGTGTTGCCATTTGAACAACAGTGAATTTGACAAACTCTTGCAAATGCCACAAAGCTATTCAACCAGGGAACTCCCCATAGAAACCCATCTATCTCCAGTAACCATATTAAAATCATTAGGTTCTTACCATGAAAAATTGCTTTACTGTTAGGCAGCTGAGACTGGTGCTAGGCAGGAGTGAAGGAAGGTGCTCCAAAAGTAGGGCGAAAAATGGCTATTGCAAAAGTGGAAGCAATAATCATAAGTGTATGAAAAATGTCTTTAAAGGAGATGTTTAACAGAGGTAGTGTCATGGTGTGTCATATATATGATATACATATGTGAGATACATACATTCTATTATATATGTATCTATTTTAAAGCTTATAGTGTATATATAGTACATATACATTATATACACATATATAATGACTGTATATATAAATATAATGCATATACACACATTATATAATACAGTTTATTATATACACACTGTGCTTCTCAAATGAAAACTGGCAGTGACACACCTCTTCAGAATGTATTGATTAAATGCAGGCTGATTGCAACTCAATCTGTAGCAAGAAGGAGAAGTAAATCACCTGGAGAAAGCGCATTGCAGTCAGTCAAAGAAGCCTAACTGAACGTAATGAGAAAAAGAAAGCTGACACACTTGGCCAGCCTATTCCCAAAATTCATAACCTTGCATCACCAGAGTTTTCATTTTAATCTGTCCCATCTCTGAAAACAATATTTTTCAAAAAGAGCCAACCTCACTAACATTGTGAATATAATCTCCAATTTTAAAATGTGTAAATGTGAAGATTTAACTTCTTGTTGCACAGTGTGGATATCCAAGCAAGTTCCATGATACTGCAGACAGTGGCTGTTCTGGAGCCCACAACATCTTACAGCTTTTCACAGCTGAGAACTCTAATACAGATGCTATCTACCAACCATTTTGTTATACAAAATTTATAGCTAAATCTTTTATAAGTCGAATTTTAGCTGTACGTGTTATCGACAGGGATGGTAGCAAATGTTTTATTCTGTAGGAGTTCACATAGATGAAGCTAAAGGAACCAGTAATCTTGTCAGTATGCTGGAGGGTTGTGGGGTCTGTTTGTTGTACCTGGGCCACAATATTATGCCATAATCACAGCCTTATCCATGAGCTGGGTGCATAAACCTGTCTGCAAAAATAGGTCCCTTTTAGAGAGCAGTGCTCCACGACTGCAAAAGCATTCTAAAATTTATCATTAAAAAAAAAAAAAAAAGAAGAATGTCAACAAAGAAGTGAATGCTAACTCTGCGGAATACCTGTGCTGTGCTCAATAGACTTTAGCTGGCCAAACTGACAGGTGCAGGAATGTCATGGTGCAATACACCAGAAGGGTGCAGAGCTCTAGGAAGATCAATAACAATAAGCTGTTAGTACAAACTACACTACCTCTAAATCAGGGTAATCAACTAGGATTTTCACCTGATCTAAAGCTTGTTTTGTGTTGTTAGAAGCAAGTGAGTGAGTTAGGCAAGCTGAAGATAAACCGGTATAGCCTAGGGAAACTCTTTGGTGTGAGTGAAGACTTAGCTGTGCATGTCACCACAGCATGCCATGTCCTGCACAACATCTGCAAGGATAACAGTAAGGTCTTTCTCAGGTGTGGGCTTGAGTAGCTGCTGATATGCATTTTGTCTGAACACAAAATGGGCAGCTTCTTTATCCAAGCAGCATGTGATGACATGGAGATGAGCAAACAGATGTATCTCTTGCATCATTTTCCTATTCCCTCATTAGTGAAAAAAACCCAGTCTGGGACGTTGTGGGCTGTCATGTTCCCTGAACAGGAGGGACAGGGATGCCTGTCAAAGAGTGCTCTCTTTCCAACGTTCAGTGTCCATGCAAAAGCTCCAACTAATTCTCCCAGTTTACAGACGTTGTGCTGTGCATTACAAAGACGGTACACCTAGGTTAAGGAGTGAGCAGAGACCTTCAAACCAGAGCCCTCGAGTTATTTCATTTGTTTCATGCTCAAACAGTCATGGCTCAGGAGATAACTTACCAGGTAATGAGTATCACAGTGAGAAATGGACATCTACAAAACTTTTGAGGAAGCCATTGAAAGCCCAGCTCCCTCTCTTCAAAAACCAAGCATCTATTTTTTTCTCCTGTCTCTTCTCATATTTCTCATGCCAACTTCCACAAGAATTCCCATGAACGCCACTAAATTGTAGAGCCTTGCTAACAACAAAGAAGCTTCTCATGAACGACAGAGAGCATCTGTCGTTTGCCTCAGTGGCCAGTTCGGCCCAAACCATGACAAACTTTCTGCAGACAGGATTGGGAAGAAGAGCAGGAGAATGAGAGGAAATAAATGGATAAGCAAAAGGGAAAGAGGTATCCAACAAGATTTCTATGAATATATTAGAGCCTTCCCTTGTTGGGGTTCCCATCTGATTTCAAACAAATCAGGCTATCTTCGTCCCCGTTCTCCCCATGACAGTAATGCCACCCATGCTTGGTACACAGGTCACAGAGTAATAAGTTACTTTGAAACTGAAGATACCCGGTCATGCTCAAGAAAACATAGACCATGTAAAAATAGCCTTGCTGCAGACATGCTTTTCGAGACACTCAGAAAAGGAACTGTAGGCAAGATATGTTTCAAGTGGGTTAAAATAAGTACTGACACTTTCCTAATAAGGCCTCCAACAAATTCAGAAGAAACCAACTGATTAAGTGTAAGAACTTGCTAATTTAGATTAATTTTTAGATAAGATGCTGTCATGGTTTAACCCCAGCTGGCAACTAAGCACCACACAGCCACTCACTCACTCCACCCACAGCAGGATGGGGAAAAGAATTAGAAAAGTGAAAGTGAGAAAGCTCATGGGTTGAGATAAAGACAGTTTAATAAGTAAAGGAAAAGCTGTGCACACAAGCAAAGCAAAACAAGGAATTCATTCACTGCTTCCCACGGGCAGGCAGGTGTTCAGCCATCTCCAGGAAAGCAGGGCTCCATCACGCGTAATGGTTACTTGGGAAGACAAAACGCCATAACGCTGAATGTCCCCGTCCCCCCCCAACCCCCCCATTCCTTCTTCTTCCCCCAGCTTTATATTGCTGAGAATGATGTCATATGGTATGGAATATCCCTTTGGCCAGTTAGTGTCAGCTGTCCCAGCTGTGTCTCCTCACAATTTCTTGTGCCCGCCCAGCCTACTCGCTGGTGCGGTGGTGTGAGGAGCAGGAAAGGCCTTGACTCTGTGCAAGCGCCACTCAGCAATAACAAAAACACCCCTGTATTATCAACACTGTTTCCAGCACAAATCCAAAACATAGCCCCATACTAGCTACTGTGAAGAAAATTGAAACTACCCCAGCCAAAACCAGCACAGATGTTAAGAAGAATGGGCTGGGAATTTCAACAAATTTCGAATCTTGCAGCATGGTAGAGGAGTCTTTGTAGTTCGTACTGTGTTGTCATAGCTAGGTTACACACATTAATAGGTTACACACATGAACAGTTTGGTTTTGAAACTGAGCCTCTTCACTGGCAATGAGACCTGTGAGGTAACAATTCCTGAAAAAGAAATCCCATAAGCTAATTACCAATTAACCAAGCAGAAATCTATATTACGTTTCATAGCTAATTACACTTCTGTGGTCTCTTATACCTATAGTACTACCACAGATCAGGTATTTTAAATTAGGCTTTTGAAACTAAGGAAAAAGAACAAATGATAGCCCGCCCCCCGCAAAAAAAAACAAACCAAAGCAACAAAAAAAGCCCACCCAAACAAGTAAGAACAAAATTCTTCACTTATGTATTTGTTTTTCTAGAAATATTTGCAAAAGGCATTAAGGACATCTTCCATTATATCATGCTTCTGTATATAGCAATGTGGACACCCAATGGCTGTCCTTTATGAAAGGATGCTCTGTGCAGGTCTGCAGTTACATCCATAAACTATTAAAGTCACAAAAGCCCATCTCACTCGCAGTCTCACAGTGCATGTTCAGATCATGCAGGTGTGCAGCAAAGTAGCTGTGGCAGTCATGAAGAAAACACTGGAGACTCACAGATCTGTTTTAATCTGAAGAGCGAGAGAGCACCGTCTGGCACTCTCAGTAGAAAGGCGGTTTATGCTTCTCTCTGGAGTGAGGTAGACACTGACCAAAACAGTTAAATCAACTAGCTGCATGGTAAGGTTTTACAAAGACTAACCTGCAGCATCTAAAAGATATTTTTTTCCTAGGACAGGTTACAACCTTCCAGTCCCTACAAATAATGAGCTGAAACTGTGCAGGAGAGAGACAAAATAAGGGAAATGTGTACCAACAGAACTTTTGGATTGTGCAAACAAAACTTTTGGATTAAGCTAAGAAATAATTTCTCATAGAGACACTATCCTTCCGGAAATCAGACTTGAATTTCTGAAGAAGGAGGCTGTCAGCTTGATCTTTTTCCCCTATTATTTTGGGGGAACGTTGTTTTTAAGGAAACAGCCTTCTACCAGAGAATATGCTCAGTTGTCTCAAGAGTTTCTTTCTAAAGAAAACCAAAACCTATAGCCTAAATGCTGGCTATGTGCTGCACCCCAAAGAGGAAGAATGCCCAGGGAGTAAAGCAGCTGAACAAGCCTTAGTTTTCTGACAGCGTTCTCTGGACGGTGGATCCCTGTCTTAGTTACGTGGGTGAGAGTTTGCAACAAGTCCATTGGTTCAGACAACTTTCATAAACTCTGTAGTAATTATCAGAAAAAAATAGCTAAGCTGTGCTCAACAGTTCTCATTCAGTTACATGAGTCTATCCCTAGTCCTTTACAAACAAAAAATTCCAATCCTTTCTACGCACTCCTGACCAGCTAGCACAGACATGCATACGCATTGCTATCTTCTCCTCCACAAGGAAGAAGGCAGACAGTGTTAAACAGAAACTTTTATTCAAAGCATTACTTGTTGTATCCCTCTTTTCTTTTACTTTTACAATCAAATCTGACATTTTCACAGGAAGCACCTGGGCCACCACCACACACACCAGCAAGACAACACATGCCTTCCCATTGTGCTTAAAGTTCTCCTTTGAAAGAAGGACACACACTCACCTTACTGTCACAACAGCTCACATAAACAAACCTGAACTCCTTTTATTCTTCCCAGCTCGTGTCTGTAGTAGCATAACCACAGCAACAGCAAACTCAGAGCAAGTAACTGAAGCTTCCTCGAGGGCTGAGTAAACACTCTTCAGACTGCCGAGCCTGTCAAAGCTGCACTTAATTGGCACCATGGCAGCAGTGGAAGAGAGAGGAGAGGACCCGACCCCATGAGGTTATCAAACAGTTGCTTGGGCTGTTACTGGGCTGGGCATCGCCTCCTTTGAGGGATTTCACTTTATTAGTGCCTCATGGAAAAAACATTGTGCACCCCTTTGCAGGCCAACACAGATGCGTTTTCATTGACATACTATCCTTGATCTTCCAGTCAGCCATGAGACTGTCTTTTAAGCAGACACCACTAACAAGCAGCGCTACTGCTGATACAGATGTGACATGCTTACAGAGATGGGCTAAGTAGTCTGATTTTTTCACAAAGCACTTGAAATTCCTTGCAACAGTTCAGAACAATGAGTTTTTGCAGATAAAAATGTCTTCTTTATGTGTCTGAAGGAGGGCGGCAGAGCTATCAAACAGTGAGGCTCAGGGCAAGGCTTAAAGATATGAATAGTAATGTGACTGAAAGAACACATTTAGTTTTGGAGAATCTGCCGTGAAACCTAAAGTGTTCTGTGAAGGAGTCAGTATAGAAGGCCAGTATAGAAGGAAGGTGGGAAAAAACCCATCAAACAAACTAGTGAAACTTTTAGTCTGAACTCAGTGAATCAAATGGTTTCCTCCAAAAAATATCACTATCTTACTATTCTAGCTGAGAAATTAGACTTCTCAGTGAGGGACTTCAAATATAACAGTGTATGTTGTTGCTACAGGGTATATCCTGGGCCTATATTCCCACTGAGGACTGTCTCCCAGGCAGACTCCTGTCATCTTCAACAGCTGCATCTGAGGACATGTTAGGTAACTGCGTGAAACAGCATTATGTCTTACAGTGCGCTTCATAGTAGGTGCTGTCATTCTTTCTCTCCTCCTGCCAGTTCTTTACTGTTGGGGCTGAGAATTTAAATAGGTCAAGAGCAAAAGGTGGAAGACGGAACATGGCTTCGTATCAGATGGCAAAGCATTATTTGACTCTTAGGTGTAGGTGGGAGCTGAGGAAAAGTCCTTTAAAGTGTACTTGTTTTCATATCTCCACCCATTTTGACATGCCTTTACACACTCCAGGGTAGCCACAGGCAAAGTAATGAGTTATAAGACCAGCTCAAACAGAGACTGGCTGAGATTAATGCAACTCTTAACAGCGTGTTGAATCTTATTTAAAAATGCCAGTGTTTCAAAACCAACTTACACTTCCTTGGTTGTTACTATTCAATGAATTGTTACTACTGCATTAGTCGACAGCGTGTTACTGTGAAATAATACATAGTCTGACGTTCTTGAGCTGAAGAAATTTTTGGGACTAAATCTTCAGTGAAGTTTTCAAGACCTACATTCATGAATCAGTTTTGCACCTGAGGTACTGTGTTCTCTGTGCATGTGACACCCACAAACACATAAAATTATGATTTTTAGACAAAGCGTTGGAAGAATTCTGTATTCTTAGAAGCCCATAGTTTCTCTTCAAAGCTTAACCACTGGATAGTAGAAAACTATTAACTGAGGCTACTGGTCTTTTTCTGTGATTCCAACATGACTTCTCATGTATTTCTAAAGAATACTCTGAAGATTTCTCCCCACTTTTTTCCTTCCTGACAACTATTTTTGTATCCAGAGACTTACCGTGGTTGAGGCAAACCATTAATATATTTATTGTGCTCACCTTTTCTGCTGAGAGATGCAGTAAGAGGACAGAATGGAAATGTTCAACTTATGTGAAGGTTTTCAGAGACTTTTCAGGCTTTTGCCTTCTAGGCTGCTCTTGGCTTCATCTTGGTCTTTATTTTTTGTAGTGAGTTCTACATACAAAATCTCAAAGGCTACACAAGTTCATACATATGAATGCAGCTGAAATCTCTCTCAGCAGATATAATGTCATTGTGACACAAAGAAAGGACAAAATTGCTTACTATGGCTTACTATTCTCTCTTACGATTTTTAAGGCAGCTTGTCTCTTTGTCAGCTGCTGAAGACAAGGAAAAAGAAGTTACCCTCAAGCATCTTTGTTTCTTCTGGTGGCAGTACTTTCATATACCAAGCCGTACTGGAATTAGGACTCTTTGTCAGGACATGCCCCCTAATCCTTCTGGACTAAGATTCTGCAAATCACAGAGAATACTGAAGCAAATAATCCTACATATTACCAGTTAATGTAACAAAAACCACCACAAAAACAATTAAAAATAAATAATTGAGAAAACCCAACATCATTCCCTTTCTCCCACTCTCTTTTTGGTTGTCACTTGGATTAGTTCTTGTCCTAGGATGTTTGGGTTTTGATTCTGCTAGAAGATCTAGATGCTTCCAAATCACAAAAGAATTTATAATAAAACTAATTAGTTCTATTTTTAAGGCAGAAATTGAAAAGTCATTTGAAATTTCACTGAAATTCCTGAAAACACAGACATGTCACAGTCCAGTCTGCCTTATACTCTTTACTTAAAGAATAGTTTTGCTAATTCAGTCTAAATGTTGAGATTGCTTCTACCATGATTTTATGGTGAGGTAGAAACAAAGGTAGAAACTAAAAAGAGACTAAGCAAAATACTGTGTTTTAGATTAGAGTCCCTAAGAAAGCACCTTATTTTTCCAAACAGGCCACAAAGAAAGGTGGGGAGGATGAGAACGGTCTAAGTAATATAAAAGGGAGATAGATGAGGCAGAAAAACAAGAGAGAAATAATCCAAGTAGACAAAGTAGGGGAGTTTCCATACAAACTCCTTCCATTATGCTGGATTCGTTTTTAAGACTCTTACAAGACATAGTGAGATTTTAATGCATGGAAAGTAAAGAAGAAATTCATTTCTGCACCAGAGCTTTCCTTCTTGCCGCCTGAGGAGATGCGAGGCAAAGTTAATTTTAACCATTTTGAACTCTCTCACCCAATCGCCAGGGACATCCATGTGCCTGTTTGGCCTGTCTTTAAATTAACAGCCCCGAGGGGCTCAAACGCTGCAGGTGGGTGGCTGCTGTGGCTCAGCCCAGGCAGGCAGAGGTGGTGGAGACACAAAGAGGGCTCTTTCTGCTCACTGCCCCTGACTTTGTCATCTCTGGTAACACCTTTGTCTTCTTGAATAGGTGACAGCTCTGAGCAGGATAACATTGGGCAGATTTGACATAATACAGAATATCTACTTGCTTGCAGATTTCTGCAGAGTCCCATCAAGGAAATCTTCTCTGCTTTTTGCAGCATGAGCTCAGATTTTGTAAGATTTGGGAGAACTGTTATTTTCCTCAAAGCAGTTTTGACAACAGCTTTTAACAAAGTTAAGCATCTCTGGGAAGGCACTGTAATACAATGTACCTTAGATATCCCCTTTCTTTATTGGTTAGTTAGCCTGTAATAATTAAAATACATCCCTGGATGTAATAAAACACTTTGGTTTTCTGCTAATGTTAGATGAAGGTTTACCTTCATTTTGTTAAATTACTCTGATAATTGGCTGATGATTAAATATTGTTAAACATCATACAAACTAATCCTGTGATTTACTGTAACAGTAAATTTATAAAAAGTATTAAAAAATAAAATTTATAAATAAATTTATAAATAAAAAATAAAATAAACATAAATAATTTAATAAATCTTAAATTGTTGCTACCTCAAAGTTGTGTAGGATCCATAATCCCTCATTTGCAACAAGTTGGCATAGTCAGCAATCACCGACTCATTCATGACAACCTCCTACATTAAACTATTCATATGTTTAACATACCTGTGTTATAGTATCACCTGATGTGAGTCCTGATACAATGAAGGGGTTAAAGCTTTAGGACAGTATAAAAGAAGAAGAGTGCATGATGTGATCATGCACAAGAAGCAAGGTCTAATGTTTGTCAGCTATGGTCAGTTGTCCATTTTCTGGGTTAACGCTGGCCTGGGACACCCATGACAATGGGACAGCATGGGATGCAGCTGAAAGCACAACGCAGGAACCTTCTCATCAATATTTAAGAGGTAACCATAAATAAATGTCTGACTCATTTTCTAAAGACATAGTGACAGAAGTGAGTCTTGAAATTTGATAAGAGTGAAAAGTTACAACCTGGGTAGACCAGGTTGGAGTACGGTAGTAAAAAGGGTGGAGATAGTTGCTGGCAGAGTAAATGAATGAAGCTTGTGCAGGCAGGCTAGGTAAGAATGATGCAATGTATTGAAGAGATAGAAAAGTGATTTAAAGAGGAGGTGATATGTTGGGAGAATAAAAGCGAAGGTAAAAAAAAGCCGAAAAAGCAAAGGTAAAAAGAAAATAGCTAGATCTTAGCACAGGAGCCATCTTAAAATTTGTGGCACCTTTCATTAAATAGACAGCAGATTGGGAATGTGGGAGTAAGTGAAGAGGAAGCCATTAAGATGGAAGGTGAGGAAATGAAAGTTAGTGGACTTCGAGCACAAAAAAAAAGGTTAGGCCAGATCTTGTGAATAGCTACACAGGAAAAGTGGTAAAATCTCAATGCTGGATGGAGCAGAGCTTGCAGCTGTGTATCATGGAAGCTGCTGGTCTTAGATATGGTGACAGGAGACAAGGTAGTGAGAACATTTTAAGAGAAATTAAGTAATGCAGTTTGGTCTAGTGAAACAGCACTTAAGAAATGATGGGAAGAAAGGCAGAAATGCAAATTTGGGTAAAGAAGGATCATGGAGAAGGAGCATTTACAAATGAGGATAAACAACAAAGCTGGCAGCTGTTTTATATTGTACAAAGTTATAAAACTGGGAAATACTTTAATATGACAGTTAGTAGTGCTGATGATTTTCAAAGATTTCTGCAATACTTCAGCTATACTTCTATTTTACTTAGTCTCTTTTTTGATAAACCAGACCTTGAACATTTATATGATCACTTTTTTTAATGACTGTAAGATTTTAAGAAGCTGCAGATGATTGGGGAAAATAATGATGAACATAGGTCAATTATAAAACTAAAATAATATTTAAATGCCAGGTTTTCAAGACAACTCCTTTCTACTGCCTGTAATGAACAAATGCTGCAAGTGTGGAAACTAATGAACTGCTTCTTCATAGAAAAATACTGCACTGGGTCCAAGTGAGTTAACAAGCAGGTAATGTTATTCCAGAAGCTGCATCTATACGTAAACACAGGGTTACGAAAAAGCTAATGAAACCGCCCTCCTATTTTCCTTATTCTGTGTGTACAGTTCTGCTCTAACATAGCCAAATGGATTTCAGATCAAAGCTCTCATGTTCTTCTGCTCAAAACGCTCTCTGACCTGGCAAACCACTATATGCACCTAAGCACGTAGCCATGCCAGCCAAATGGAAATGGAGAAGAAAAGGGGAGGACAGGCCTAAGGACTGCCCAGAGAGGTTGGGTGATATTTCAAAAGCAAACAGAACTACTGATTTTAAGCAGAAGAGCTTGGTGAATAATATTGGATGAGTAAAAGGTTGAGGACTTCAGTGTACAGACAGGCCAGGGTTAAGTCCTGGCTTGGAGAGCTGTGTGTGAGCATGGCTGTGTGCAGCAGAAAAATGAGATGCGAATTAACAGCAATAATGATGAACAGCCTGCTGGGGAGAGAGGGAGAGGAGGCAGGAGTTGGGGACCATGAAAGATCTGTATTTAATTGACCTTAGGCAAAGCAATGGAGATAGAGGGAAGATGGAGCCATTGCTTCCACAGCTCCCACACACTGGCATGGAGCAGGACCTTCATCTCAGGGTTCGGGGTGACACAGAAGTGAGCACTCACCTTGTTGATGCGCCACTGCAGCATAGAGGATTGTAGAATGTGCATACCCTGTGCATCTTGGGGAACAAGCAGGGCTCTACTTTTCCTTCCATAAACTAGAATTGCTCCTTTGTTTCCTGTCTCTGTGTGCTGGTTGCGGTTGGGGAAGAGTTAATTTTCTTCATATTACCTAGTGTGGGGCTATGCTTTGGATTTGTGTTGATAATACAGGGACATTTTCATTATTGCTGAGCAGTGCTTACACAGAGTCAAGGCCTTTTCTGCTTCTCACACCACCCCACCAGCGAGTAGGCTGGGGGGGGGCACAAGAAGTTGTGAGGAGACACAGCTGGGACAGCTGACCCCAACTGGCCAAAGGGATATGACATACCATATGATGTCATACTCAGCAATAAAACTAGGGTTGGTGGGGGAGCCACTGCTCAGGGACTGACTGGGCATGGATTGGTTGTTGGTGAGCAATTGTTTTCATTTGCATCACTTGTCTTTCTTTGGTTTTATTTATTTTTCTTTGTTATTTTCCTTTTAATTACATTATTATTAATAATAATAATAATTTTTTTCAATTATTAAACTGTTCTTATCTCAACCCACGAGTTTTCTCACTTTTACCCTTCCAATTCTCTTCTGCCCACCCCAGTGGGTTGGGGGTAGGGGGAGTGAGCGAGCAGCTGTGTTGGCAGCTGGGCATGACACACTCTTCATTTTTCTTGTGCCTGTCAAGCTTAATGCTTGAGTGGTCTTGCAAACTATTGGACCGCTTTCCACCCTTTGCATCTCTTTTCCTCTCCCTGGCAGGGGAAAAAACTTTGCTGGCACAGTTTTCAAAGCTACAGTAATGTATATAAGCCTTCTTACCGATGCGAGATGTAGCAATGAGACCTTATACATTTAGGGCACAGAGAGCAAGCCTCCTGAAGTACTGAAACCTATAATCCAACACAAAGGAATTCTGCTAAGCAGCAATGTAATACTTCTACCCCAGATTTCTGCATGTCTCACAGATATCTACATTTAATATAGTGGCCCATCACTAAGTGTTATTTAAATTACTTTGATATGCTTCATTAGTCAACCTAAACTTTAAAAGTTATCCATAGTGGCAGAACAGGATGAAGCAGCTGTTTCAAACATTCATGTAAGCCCTCAGGTATATTAGCTGTCTGCAAAACAATCAAATGTTCTGGAAACTTTATAAACAATGATGAATAGCATTCAGATGGCAAAGTTCCATGCAGCTCTAGAGAAACATTTTTTTTCCTTGGGAAACAATTTATGCACTATCCTGAGAATGTGCAATACACTCTAGGTAAGTGCCAAATGTGATGGTTTCCCAGAGAAGATGTGCAGAACAACGGCTCAATATAAGGCTCCTGTCGCACTAGTGGCAGTGCAAAACTACAGAGCGGCATCAGACCATTTGGATACTTAAGATGCTTAGCTTCAACTGACATAGGCCATAACGCATGATTCAGGTACAAAAATATATTCTCTGGGCCATATACTCCACCTGGAAGAACTAGTGATGGGCAAAAGAAAAGAGCTTACTTCAAATCTACTATTTTATAAAGTCCCAAAACATTTTTTTCATGTTTGCTAGCATGAGAACCATGATCAGCTGATTTCCTGAGGTGTTACAGAACAGTGTAGGAGGTGATAGCAGCAGTAATTAACTGTTGAGCAACACGAGACACTCCCTACTGACTGCCACAAAACATAAGAACTTGATATTCTTACCATACATCTACTGTTTGGTATATCTTTTATCACAGCAAACATGAGGTCCCCAAACTGCTGCATTCATGGTGACCTGCCAGCACAGCATATCTACAGAAAATATGAAAGAAGCATAGTAACACGGTACAAAAGTAGTCTAGCCATGGCAGTATTAAGCTCCATATAGGTGAACTGCTGCAGCATCCCAGCTGCATTAAGGTACATGAGCCTGTGGTGGAGTTGCTCATGTAAGCTAGAGTTAACATCTCTGTATTATGCTGCTGCCTGCAGAGCAGATGTACCCTAAGTTAGAGGAGATGATTCTCTTTTTTCTCTTTCTTTTTCCCAGGCTACCCCCCTTTCTTAAAATGGCACCGACAGATTAAAGATCCCCCATACAGACCAAGATATATTTGTGTGGATGAAAGTAAAACATTGCAAGCAGGCATCAATAGCTACAGTTCCTTCAGAGGCCATCCTGAACTACTACCAGAGAGGATTAAGAGTCAACTTTAAATTTTAACTACAAATGGAACTGGCTGGCTACCAAATGTAAGTTTATTCTTGCCAATGATCTCCAGTAAGAGCATAATATATTTCTTCATTTATTATGAATATGTTTTTTGAGCTAACTTTTCTAAAAATATGGTTCCAAATTTTCTTAGGATGTTTTAATAATTCTGTTGGAGGCTAAGACCTATAACTAATATAAAACAAGTATCCCGTTAAATAAATGCTTTGCAGTCAACAGAAAAGGAAAATGCTCAGTATCTTTCAAATGTGGCTGTTGAGAACAGAAAAAAATGTTTTAATAAGCGCCCCTTTCTTTCCCCTCCACGTTAATCTATTTTGTATTAAACAAAGGCATATTATTTTTGTTGCTGAATAAATTACGCCATTCTTGCTTAAACATGTTACTCTAGATTACAAACATATGGCTGTAAAAATAACTGGTTGGACTGATTTAAACTGCTGATTTTAATCTCTGATTTGGCATGAGGAAATTTACTATAA
Source organism: Anarhynchus alexandrinus (assembly GCA_008711295.1). Lineage (NCBI taxonomy): Eukaryota > Metazoa > Chordata > Aves > Charadriiformes > Charadriidae > Anarhynchus > Anarhynchus alexandrinus. The sequence goes on along the minus strand of VUYV01000058.1, from coordinate 491,389 downwards.
AACTTGTTTAGGATTGCAGATGCATCTCTGTCCCACAGCTGCAAGAAGAGGGTGGATTTGTAATCTTTCAAGTGTACAGACCTCAGTGACTGACTGAAAGTCTCCTTAGCACAAAGCTAAAATGCATAACTAAAAATATTTTGGTTTCTTTCTGCCTTAATTTGAAAGCAAACAATGATAAAATGAAAATTAAGAACAAAGCTGTATGCTTATGCATTTAAAAAAGTCTTTCATATGTAAATAGAAAACTGCCTTAATAGCCCCAAATACTTTTTTCCAGTCTCTTGCGCTTGGTGGAATTTGGCAGGACTGGGGGTGGTTAAGGGTTGCCAGAGTGGTGGATAACATTGGTTAGCTGTCATCTGGGCAGAATGTGTGGGCTGGTAGGTAAGGCTGACTACACAGCACACAGATATGATTAGAAGGGATGAAGCTGTGGGGAGTAGTTATGCACCTGCCTGAATTCCTGGCCACTCAGTCATCCCTTTTTATCCTCCATTCCCACTGTTTTTGTAAAATAGACTAGAAGAAAACAAAAACAAGGAACAAAACCAAGGGGACGATGGGAGTAGGCACATCCATTTCCTAACTCAGGTTTAACCACACAAAAGGACTTTATTGATATGTTTTACATACTTTTGTTTAGTTGGGTGTTATAAGCATTAACCAGTGTCCACTGAAACCAATAGGCTGCCTTCAAGAACATCTCTCAGGTGTCAAAACCTCAGCACACATCTTAGTGGGTAAGCACACTGCCAATACTCAAGCTCTTTCTTTATGGACTCCTTTAACCGTGTTAGTTCCTATGTTTCACATGCCAAATATATGTATCTGGACAGTTCCCATGGTTTAACTGGTATGCCCACAACTTGAATATGTATCGCAAACTTTACTTGAACTAAGCTAAGAGTAGGCTTACCTGTTCATTGTGGCAGATACTAGTCCAATGTACACTGAAGAGCTTACAATTCTCAACTGTATGCACTAAACTTTTACTTGCATTAAAAAATGAAGTAAGAAGAAAACTGAGAGCTATCCTCCAATGGTGCCAAAGCAGTGGTATTTTAAATATATTTATATCTTGTGTGCGCATATATATACGTGTGTGTAGACATATATATCTCTATATCTCCATTCAAGATAGAATAAGAACTATAACACAAGGGTAAATGTAAGAGAAAAAAAATATAATAGTCAATTCTATTGATGTTCCCAAACCTGAGAATTTTTCAGCTTTACAATGACAGGGGTCTTAAATTCTGGGCCCTAAGCTGACTGAGCAAATGAGGAACTCATTCTTGATTAAAAAACCACACTTCTTGTCCCTGGCCTAAGAAGTCTGGCCTGACTAGAAATCCAAACAATGCAAAAAAGGCAGCAAACAAATCCATACATTTTTAGTCTCATCAGCCTGTGTGTGAGTATACTGGTGACAGAGAAAAGAGCAAAGGGAGGTAAGCACATGGTGTTAGCTTGTTCTTCTCAACACTTGGGAGTTAACCATATTTAAAATTGTCATGTGCTAATGCTTTCTTCCAGGTCTGTGTACAGGAGGAAAAAAAGAACCCTTTTTTTGCCTGGATGTCTCAATACCAGATTCTTTCTCAGCACCATAACCTAGACATAAATAATCAGAGTTCTACCTTACTGTCTCTACAGAACTCAAATTTCAGTCAAGCTGAAAGAGGTGTGTCTCAGGTTCTCTGGATTTCTTCAGCTGGGCTGGCTCTGACTGACTCCCACTCCATTGTTTCCTTAGGCTAGAAGGGAAAGGAAATTCTTTGATCTCTTGTAAGAACAAATAAATTCTTTTCCCTCTTTTGGTACCTGGTATATCAAGCTCAAATAAAAATCTCTGCCTTGGCAGGAAAAGCAATTCTTCTAAGCAATAGTCAATTCCTGGAATGACCTGAAAAGATCAAAGTGCTTCCCTATGTATTCTGATACAGAGTATGACTACTAAATTGCAATACTGCTACTGTGATAAGAGTGTAGTCAATTCCAGCTTAAGCTCTCTCTTTAAACTCTTAACTTTCTTACTGTTTTTAACAGGAACTTAGAATCCAGTTATCAGCTACTTGTCTCTCAAGTGAATAACCTGAAAAACATGAACACAAATGTGTTTTTTTTTCTGACTGACGTAAGGATGGGAAGTGCAATTGAGTCTGTGCTACCCCACTTGCTGCATTTCCGGTTCTGAAAGAGCACTGGTACTACAAAAATACATGCTACAAGCATAGAAGCAGCATAGGCATAAATGAAGGGGAAGACTCAGACTTAATCATCACACTTAGTTTACACACAAGCAAGAGATGCACAGTTGCAACTGACACTGTTGACTTAGTACTTCGTTCTTTCCAGTGAAAAATAATCATAGAATGGTTTAGGTTGGAAGGGACCTTAAAGATCATCTTGTTCCATCCCCCCTGCCATGGGCAGGGACACCTTCCACTAGATCAGGTTGCTCAAAGCCCCATCCAACCTGGCCTTGAACACCTCCAGGGATGAGGCCTCCAAAGCTTCTCTGGGCAACCTGTTTCAGTGTCTCACCACCCTCACAGTAAAGAATTTCTGCCTAATATCTAATCTAAATCTACCCTCTTTCAGTTAAAACCATTACCACTCATCCTATCACTACACTCCCTGCTAAATAGTCCCTCCCCTTCTTTCTTGTAGGCCCCCTTTAGGTACTGGAAGGCCGCAATAAGATCTCCCCGGAGCCTTCTCTTCTCCAGGCTGAACAACCCCAACTCTCTTAGCTTGTCTTCATAGAAGCAGTGCTCCAGCCCACTGATCATCTTTGGGGCCCTCCTCTGGACTCACTCCAATAGGTCCATGTCCTTCTTGAGGGCTCCAGAGCTGGATGCAGTACTCCAGCTGGGGTCTCAAGAGAGTGGAGTAGAGGGGGAAAATCCCCTCCCTCAACCTGCTGGCCACCCTTCTTTTGATGCAGCCCAGGATATGGTTGGTTTTCTGGGCTGCAAGCGCGTACTGCTGGCTCATGTTGAGCTTCTCATCAACCAGCACACCCAAGTTCTTCTCTGCAGGACTGCTCTCAGTCCATTCTCCACCCAGCTTGTATCTGTGCTTGGGATTGCCCTGACCCAGGTGCAGGACCTTGCACTTGGTCTTGTTGAACTTCATGAAGTTTGCATGGGCCCACCTCTCAAGACTGTCAAGGCTCCTCTAGAAGGCATCCCTTCCCTCCAGCGTGTTAACTGCTCCACACAGCCTGGTGTCATCAGCAAACTTGCTCAGGGTGCACTCAATCCCACTGTCCACGTTGCCAAGAAAGATGTTAAACTGCAGCAGTTGCAATACCGACCCCTGAGGAACACCGCTCATAACTGGTCTCCACTTGGACACTGAGCTGTTGACTGCAACTCTTTTGAGTGTGGCCATCCAACCAATTCCTTATCCACCCAGTGGTCCATCTGTAAAATCCATATCTCTCCAATTTAGAGACAAGGATGTCGTGTGGGACAGTATCAAATGCTTTGCACAATTCGAGGTACACGATGTCAGTTGCTCTCCCCTTATCCACCAACGCTGTAACCCCCTCATAGCAGGCCACCACATTTGTCAGGCATGACTTACGCTTGGTGAAGCCATTTTGGCTGTCACCAATCACCTCCTTATTTTTCAGGTGCCTTAGCAGTGTTTCCAGGAGGATCTGCTCCATGATGTTGCCAGGCACATAAGTGAGACTGATTGGCCTGTAGTTCCCCAGGTCTTCTTATTTTCCTTTTTAAAAATGGAGGTCACATTTCTCCTTTTCCAGTCAGTGGAAACTTCACCGGACTGCCATGGCTTCTCAAATATGATGGGTAGTGGGTTAGCAACTTCATCCACCAGTTCCCTCAGGATCTGCAGATGAATCTCATCAGGTCCCATGGACTTGTGCACCTTTAGACTCCTCAGATGGTCTCCAACCTGATCTTCTTCTACAGTAGGTGGTTCCTCATTCTCACAGCCCCTGCCTTTGCCTTCTGAGACCTGAGCAGTGTGGCTAGAGCCCTTGCTGGCGAAGACCGAGGCAAAAAGTTGTTGAGTACCTCAGCCTTCCCCATGTTCTGGGTAACCAGGTCTCCTGTTTTCTTCTGGAGAGGGCCCACATTTTACTTAGTGTTCTTTTTATCACTGACGTGCCTATAGAAGCTTTTCTTGTTGCCCTTGATATTGCTGGCCAGATTTAACTCTATCCGGGCTTTAGCTTTCCTAACCTGATCCCTGGCTGCTCAAACAATTTCTCTGTATTCCTCCCCCGCTACCTGTCCTTGCTTCCACCCTCTGTAGGCTTCCTTCTTCTGTTTGAGTTTCTCCCAGAAGCTCCTTGTTCATCCATGCAGGCCTCCTGGTGGTTTTGCCTGACTTCCTCTTTGTTGGGATGCATCGCTCCTGACCTTGGAGGAGGTGAGCCTTGAATATTAGCCAGCTTCCTTGGGCCCCTCTTCCCTCCAGGGATTTATCCCATGGTACTATGGCAAGCAGATCCCTCAAGAGGCCAAAGTCTGCTCTTCTGAAGTCCGGGGTAGAGAGCTTACCATGTGCCCTCCTTGCTGCCCTAAGGAACCTGAACTCCACCACCTCATGGTCACTGAAGCCAAGGCTGCCCTTAAGCGTCACATTCCACACCAGCCTGTCCTTGTTAGTGAGAATAAGATCCAGCATGCCACCTCTCCTCATTGGCTCCTCCGTCACTTGGAGAAGGATTACTTATGCCCTGCTGTGTTGTCTCTCCAACAGACATCAGGGTGGCTGAAATCCCCTATGAGGACCAGGGCTTGTGAACATGAGGCTACTCCTATCTGTCTACAGAGAGCCTCATCTGCTAGATCTTCCTGGTCAGGTGGCCTGTAGCAGACCCCCACTGTAGCATCACCTGTCCTTGCCCTCCCTTTAGTCCTGACCCATAAGCTCTCAGTTGGTTACCCATCCATCTTCAGGCAGAGTTCCATGCACTCCAGCTGGTCATTGACATAGCTGATGACACTCCTTCCTTGTGTCCTCTTCCTGTCCTTCCTAAAGAGGCTGTATCTTTCCATTGCAACACTCCAGTCACAGGAGCCATCCCACCACATCTCTGTGATGCCAATGAGATCATAGCCCTGTGGGCGCGTGCACATGTCTAACTCCTCTTGTTTATTCCCCATGCTACCAGTGTTTGCATAGAGGCATTTAAGTTAGGCTCCTGATGAAGGTGACTTACTGGCTGGAGTGGCTGGAATTTCTTTCTGCCACATTCCAGGTGCTCTCCGGTTGACCTGTGACCCTTCTCCAGGCTCTGGGCATCTATTGCTGGCACTGGCATCAAACTGGTAGGAGTGGGATGGATCGAGGTTCTCCTCCCCCGGCAACTTTAGTTTAAAGCCCTCTTCACAAGCTTGGCAAGCCTCTGATCAAAGCTGCTCTTCCCCTTCTCTGACAGGTGGACCCCATCAGCCCGTAGTAGACCTTGTTTCTCAAGGCGAGTCCCATGGTCTAAGTAGCCAAACCCCTGGCTGTGGCACCATCCTGTAGCCATTTTTTGACTCAATATATTCAACTGGCCCTTTCAACCCCATTCCCTTTGACCCAGGAGGATTGATGAAAAAACTGCCTGCGCTCCAGAGTCCTTTACTGCCACTCCCAGAGCTCTGGAATCCTTGATTCTCCTCAGGCTGCTCCTGACAGTATCACTGGTGCCCGTGTGAAACAACAGCAGTGGATGATAGTCAGTGGAGTGTACAAGGCTTGGTAGTCTCTCAGTGACATCCCTGATACGATCCCCCAGTAAGCAGCACACCTCTCTAGACAGTGCATCAGGACAGCAAGTGGGTGCCTCCGTACCTCTCAGAAGAGAGTTGCCTACTACTATCACCCGCCCTGGTTTCTTAGTTGGACTGGTTGTTATACAAGGGGCAGACTGAGCTGTCTTACTGAGCTCCAGCATCTCTCCTGATGTGACTGGTCTTTCCTCTCAGTCTGCAGAGCGGTAAAGAGTTTCTGCAAGGGCAGACTTCGGGCGAAGTCTCTTCCTCCTGCTTGTCCTTGCTGTTGCAACCTGCCTTTTTCTGCACTACTGCTCTGAGTGTGCCAGTGGGGCAGTTTTTAGTTGTTTGGCCATCAGTCCACTGCAGACTGCGCTTGGGACCATGTATCTAACTCCTTCTTGGCCTCCCTAATGCTACACAGCCTCCTCACTGCCTCGTGCAGCTCAGCCACCTGCTGCAGGAGGTCCGCCACCTGGGCACACCTTTACAGGCAGGTCTGCCACCTATCCCTGCCCAGGAGAAAGGTCGAGGCACTTTATGCAGTCTGAGTCCTGCATTGCAGCCTCCCCCTGCAGCAGCTTCCTCTGGGTGGAGGCATCGGCAACCGCTGGGCAGATGGTGCAGACCTCCCAGGCGGAGCTGCAGCCTTAGCGCTCCAATGAGCAGCCCCATTCTGCCTTGAGGGTCAGCATACCTTCCCTGTCCTTTAAAATTTTTCATCAGATATCGACTTCTTACCTAGTAATTAAGTACAGCCACCATAAGAAGGCAGCAGGAATAAATAAAAATAATCGCTTTTTCCTAGAAAAAAATAATAAATTCACCACATCTACAGAGAACTAGAAGGAAATCATAACATATATGCCATTATTCAAAGTAGAATTTTCACAGAAATTGGTGTTTGAGATGCTGGCTAGTACCAAGAGGTTTCAAACCTTGCAAACTATACACCACCTATCAGCTACTGCCATTATATGGAAGGTTTGCAGGTGCTAGATTGTAGAATGTGCCTGGATTCTTGCTGAGATGAGACACAGATGTTTTTAATTTCCCTCACCAGAAACAGTCAAGAGGGAGAATAATGATATTTTCAACTGGTGCCTGAAGAGAATTTGGAAAGATCCCAGTGTAGAATACACTAGCTGTTAGTAAGAGCAATAAGCCCCCAGGACAACTAATCTCTATTTTCAATTGTTTGGGACAGCTTTAGACACCAACCCAAAAGATGTCTGGGTGGATATGGACTTGGGCACATAATCCCTAGCCCAGCTCTTCCTGAGCTGAATCCCCTTACATTCATGGTGCAACTTATGCAAAACTGATATGCAAAGTTGTTCAGCAACAGCATGAAAATGGGCCCCATAAAAGTACAGAGGGAAGTATCCATATTTCCAGATAGATCCCTATTCAGGGTTCAGTCTGGAAGAATTCCATGGGATATAGCCCCGATGAGAAGAAGCGTCCAGGAAAGCTGGCTAACTTTCAAGGATGGTCCATCCCTACATGCAGAAAATAAAGCAAAGGTGGAAGGATGCCTGTATGCATGAAAAATGAGCTTCTGACAAAACTCAAGATGCAAAAAGGAAGCATACAAGAGGTGGAAGCAGGAATGAATATAAAAGAACTGTCTTAGCTTTCACAGATAGGGCTAGAAAAGCCAAAACCTATTTGGAGTTAAATCTGGTGAGGAATATGAAAAGCAAAACAAAAACCTACAGGTATATTAGCAGAAAAAGGAAAACTAGGGAAAATGTGGGCCCACTGCTACGTGGGGCAGGGGAACTGAAGACAAAGGACTTGGAAAAGGCTGAGGTAGTCAATGCTTCTTCACAACAATCTTTAGTGCCAAGACTGGACTTCAGCAACCCAAGGTCCCTGAAACCACTAGAAAGCCTGGAGGAAGGTGTAGCCTTGGTGGAGGAGGATCTGTTAGGGAACACTTACACAAACTGGATAAACACAAGTCCATCGTGCTTGACTGGATGCACCCACAACTGGCTGTCATTGCAAGACCACTCTCAATTATCTTGGAAAGGTCACAGTGAGCAGGAGAGGTTTCTCAGGATAGGAAGAAAGCCAAGGTTATGCATGTCTTCAAGAAGGAAGACCCAGAAAATACAGGTCATCCTTACTTCCATCCCTGGGAAGGTGATGGAGCAAATAATCCTGGAAACCACTTCCAGACACAAAAAGGACAAGAAGGTAGTAGTCAGCATCCATTTATGAAGGGAAGTTCATGCCTGACCAATCCGATAGGTTTCTACAAAATAGTGTCTATCTTGGTGGACGAGTGGAGAACCACAGATGGTGTCCACCTTTACTTTAGGCAAGGCTCCTAACAGTCTCTGAAAACACCCTTGTAGGTAAGCTGACAAAGTGCAGACTCGATAAGTGGACACCGAGATTGAACAATGGCTGAAGGGCCAGGCCCAGAGGGTTGTGGCACAAAGTCCAGTTGGAGGCCAGTCACTAGTGGTGTACCCCACAGATCAATACTGGATCTGGTCCTGTTTAACATCTTCATTAATTGCCTTGATGACAGAACAGAATGTGCATTCAACAAGTTTACAGATGATACAAGACTAGAAGTGCTTGATCCACCAGATGGTTGTGCTGCCACCATTCAGAGGGACCTCAACAGACTGGAGAAATAGGCAAATGGGGATCTCACGATGTTCAATAAAGGCAAATGCCAGGGAGGCCTCCCTGCACCCAGGGAGGAAAAGCCCATAGTCCAGAAGAGGCCGGGGACCAACCTCTTGGAAAGTAGCTTTATGGAAAAGGAACCAGTACTTCTGGTGAATACTAAAGTGACCATAAGCCAGCAATATGCCCTTGCAGCAAAGAAGGCCAACAGCATCCTGGGTTGCATTAGGAAGACTGCTGTCAGCAGGTTGAGGGAGGTGATCCCTCCCATAAGAAGCTAAAAGAGCTGGGACTGTTGTGTCTGGAGAAGAAAAGGCTCAGGGGGATCTCACCAATGTGCAGAAATATCTAATGGAGCCAGAGAAAGGGACAGTAAAGAAAAGAAAGTCAGACTCTCCTCAGTGGTATCCAACAACAGGGCAAGATGCAATGGGTGCAAACTGAAATACAGAAAACTCCATTTAAATCTAAGAAGAAACTTTTACTCTAAGAATGCTCAAACACTAGAACAGGTTTGTAGGTTGTAGAGATACTCAAAGCCCGACTGGACACAAGCCTGAGCAGCCTGCTTTAGGTGTTTTAAGCAGGGAGGTTTGACTAGATTATCTCCAGTGCTCCCTTCCAATCTCAATAATTGTGTACTCAAGGACAGGAAAAGGAACTCATTTGAGTAAGGCCATTCAAAAAAACGGGAGAATTAATGCAACATTTTATTTATGAGTTCAGTTTTTATGATTTCTCACCGTTTTTAATAAATATAATTTTTCTACCTCTCCCATTTTATATACCATTCCCAGTTCACCACAGAGCTGGTGGTTTTTTGGGTGGATTTTTTGTTTTTGTTTTAAAATCAACACTATTTACAGTCACATTACAGATAACTGAAAACTGACTGAAAAAAAATAATGAATTTATTCTTTGATAGCTAGCTCTGTGACTTACTGGGCACAATTTTAGAAATTCAAATACCAAATATATGCACTGCAGTTGGTATATACAAGTGATATGCACAATTAAAACACACAAAAAAAGTCATCCTCTTCAAGACAAAAATCAAAATGTGTAATCTTTCTTCAAATTTGTTCCCCAGTCTTTCCAATTTTAGAAGGAACAGACACCATTGGTAATGAAAACTATCATTTAAAAAAAAACAAGAAAAGCCTCTTCTCTATTCCTGTAAAGTGACAGTGTCAGGCTGGTCCTTAACTTCAGCCAAAACTTCTGGAAGTCTTCCACCCTGCAGCTATCCATTTAATAGTGGGTCTCTCCCAGCAAATATGCACTACATATGGCACTTGTTTAATTACAACATTCCCTTGATATGCCCACTCCTCCCTTTGTATCATTTTACAATGCTAGACCCTGATATAGAAACTGACAGCCTATATCTTGCATAGATCTTAAACTACAGAAACACAGTGAATTAAATTCTAAAATGCGTACTTATCATAGGAATAATACACACTGTAAAAGATCAAATTATTATCTTTCATTTATTTGTACAATATTTTTTTTTTGTCTGAATTTGTGGTCCTAATATCTGTTCTTCTTTGGAATGTATTTTTCGTCTATAGCGCTGCATCTACATCTGATGGGAACCTCTAGCTCAGCTCTCAGCTTGGTGACTACACTATGTCTGAAGCACAAACTAGTGATTGAGATGAGAAAATAACCCCACAAAGCTCCTCCCTTTCAAAACAGAGCAGGCATAGGACCACAAATTCAGATGAAAACAATTCTGAAAGATTACATTTGACATTTCTAACTTGAAATGTGAGCCATTCTCTGCCTTGTACTCTACCTCAAGCCTGTTTCTCTCCAGGAATTCTTCACGCTGGCTAGGGAAGTGCAAGAGATTCATACATAGAAGACTGATCTTAAAAACCTGCTAAAAGGAGCAACAAAAACTCATGTTAAACTAGTTTCTACTCTTAACTTTCTAGGACAGATTCAGATACTAGTTGATGGAGTCACTATATAAATACTTGAATGAATGATGGCAGCTATACCTCTTTCCGAACAGAATACTGCATTTATGGAGAAATTTATTCAAAACTGAAAAGCAAAAGAACAGGCACAAAATCCTGTTGGCTCCCACAGCACATAAATGCTTGAAAACGGACACAGTCTGCTCCATCTAGACATTGGTAAAAACAAGCTGGAAGTATCCCCGAGCTAGTCCTCCTTCAGGCAAAGTCCTCTGTATGACGTCTCTTGAAAACGAAGGCATTATCTCCTTATGTATTAGTGACACCAGAAACAATGCAATATTAACTGGTCCCAAGGGTTTTTATTTTTCCTTTATCAGCTGTTCAACACTGAATAAAGTATACCAGTGTGTAAGGGTAGGTATAAACATCAGCAAGTATGAAAAAGTAAACCTTTAGATTTAACTGTAACAGTGAAGAAAGAACACAGAGAACAGTGGAAACTTATTTCTGAAAGACCCTGCTCTAACAGAACTGTACCAAAAATCCAGTTGTAATAAATCCGACAATATCCAATTCTGTAGATGAAGTCCATGAACGCAGTGCCTGAATGTCAATTTTATGTCAGCACATAATTGAAATTCAGCCTTCATCATCACTGCTGCTCCATGCATCTTCATATGCTGGATTTAAATGCTGTTGAGGCAGAGACTAAAGAAAATAAAAATTCTCTCAGTGGTTTGCTTAATTAAAAATATTAAAATCAAATAAGGGTAATGCTAATGGCATTTCTTAAATTACTATGTGTAGACAAACTATTGTGTCTTTCATGAGTACTGCATTTTTTTAACCACTTCTTCGGCCATTTTGCTGATTTGAGACAGGATAAATTATGAAAAGAAATAGTACTCTATTTAATTCCAATTTCAACAAAAAAATATCTGGAGCACTGACTGGAAGTTTTACAAATGTCTGGTATAAAATATAACACATAGATATTACTGTGGGTTTTTCTGTGTCATTGGTTTTAAGTCATAATTTCCTTGGCCCAGCATAACTGAGCACTACTGCCTCAGGAAGTAGTCCTGGCCTCTATCCACATCCAACAACTATTTCTCATCTCAGCCCCTCTAGGGTCAAGCTAAAGGGTTTGTGCAGCCACACAGTGCACTGAATTACAGTGACTCAGGGTAAGATCTTTTTCTTGTTTACTTCTATCCTGGGTTCAGATTCTGGTCGTACAGGCACTCAAATGGCTGTTCTAGCACATGAGAGGGAGCAGGAGCTAGCAGCTTGTGGACAGCAGAACTGCTTTTTTCAGAGGCACTGCTCATCTACAACATTTGCAAACCGCAGCTGTAGCTTAACAGATTTCAAAACAATGGCACATATTACATAACTCCACCACGTCAAATTTAAAGAGGCAGTTCTAATCAGAGCTGAGTAAATAATCTTGTTGCTGTGGGTTTGTTTATGTTTTTCAGAACAAGAAAAAACAATTCACACACATCAAAATCCCCAGTTACAGCAAAAATGTTCGTTTTGGGTCAATCAAACACATTTTGGGTTTAGAGTATCTAACCTTTTAAACTGCTTTTTTCTTCTTTGCTTAAGTGTCGGATAGTTTTGAAATAAGTTGTCTTACAAAGCTAAGTAAATGTTACAAAAATTTGATTCATCTTATCATTTCCCCATCCAAAATGGAACACTTCAGAAATTTTAAAAAGTGGAATTTCTGTATGCTATGAAGCAAAACATTAATATATCCTGGTTTTATAACATTGGTACAGTTTGCCAGACTCTGATTTTGTGAATGGTTTCAGTTCCTTAAAATCTAGAATTTTTTCCCCTCAAACTGTTCACTAAAATTTTTATTGCCCAGCACGAGAGAGAAAGTACTCTCCTGGAAAACAGTGTTGCATATGATCTTCCCTGCAACAGCCTCAATGTCTTGCCTCAGACACTAAAACAAGCTCGTTTAGTATCTTCTTTATTATATTTCTGCATCAAAAATATTTGGGTATGAAGTGGAGCATCCCTAATCTTACTGTTTAACACACAGTATATTCTTAAACACTTAAAATACAATCTTTGGCACCTTTCCAATCCCGAAATAGCATAAACTACAGAAGTACTACTTTTAATTAAGCGAGAAGCTAGAAGTCTGCAAAAGATTTTACTAGACTAAAAGAAAATGTCCTCTCAGAACACCACAACAATAAAAAGATTGCACAGAAACAACAGGTGATTTTCCTCTTAATTAGGAATTGCTCCAAATTTTGATGGTGAAACGCATACTTCGTATTTAATTTCCACACCACCTCCCCAAGTATAACACCCATAAAAAGTATAGTTCAAACTCAAAAATTCATTACCTTTTCAGAAATGTCATCAGGAACTGGCTCTCGAAGAGCTGGTACCCATGCAAGGATATTGCAATCTTTGCTACCACTATAAAGTTCCTTTAAGAAAGCAAGCAAAAATTACTTTTACACAGATTTACTGAAAAGTGACACAGACACAAAGTTGGGAAAAAAGTGTATGAAAAATTTATTTAAAAATAAAGACAAATATACAATTTCTAATTTGTACTATAATCTTGATAAACAGTATTTTAAATAATATGCCAAACCAAAATGAGTAAGTTTTTACATTTTTCCCAGATTACTCACCAAAACAGCACTAGCCACATTTAAATGAACCTTATTGCTTAAATGCACTTTTCTGCTCCCCTTTCTCATGTCTCATGAAAAGACACCTATTTTAACAGTTAGGCAGCTTAAGAGGCGATTTATGTTCAATGGAACAGTAAGGAAAAAAAAAAGGAAAATATTTTTTATTATAATTGAAAAATATGAATCAACTCAAAAGCATCTAGTAATACATGTTACAAGAGTGCATACATATGGAACAAAGAAGCATTAAGTAAACATAGTTTTGGTATGCCTAGGGAAGGAAAAGAACAAATAAAGAACAATTGGAAGCCTGTATCCTGTTGGGAAGGCAGAGATCAGAAAGATCAATTCATTATTTTTAATATAAATAACTCTATTTATTATGGTAATGACTAAGGACTGAGATCCCATTGTGCAAGGCACCCTGCAAACACATGGAAGCAAACACTCTCTACACCGAACAGCTAACAGTCAAATATAGCTTAGTTTTCTTAGTTCTTTATGAAAGGAAATACAGATTTCTCTGTCACTATAAACTCAGGAAATTTTGCTAATGACAAATACTGCATCAGCTTTGCAGTAAATTTTGCACTAATAATGCTTCTGTTTTCCAAAGTGCTACTTAAATGAACACGCGTGAAGATATTCTCATATGCCTTCAATCTTGAATCATACTCCTGCATATCATATGCAATGTCTGACAACACCTTGAGAATTGCTGTATGTTTAAACTGCCTGAATGAAACTTATGAAGTATTTTTTCTGTATTCAGGCTGACAGCATGAAAGACATGCTTTAAGTATGTTCGCTTTTACACTTAAACTAGCAACTTTGTGCACATTATTAATACATTCATGCAACATAAGTTCTGTCTTTGCAGATAGTCTCCTATATTACGTATATTTAATGCTAGAACTGCATGAACTACACTGACAGTTGATGCAGGAACTTAATGCTTAATTCCTATAAATACTCATTTATGTGGGTAATCTTATTCAAGAGAGCTGACGTAACTCACTTTTGTAAAACTGGTCCCATGCATGAAGTTGTTCATGCATAAAACACATCCTACCTATCTTGCTTAAAAGAAGACAGGTCAAAGTTACACCAAGGTATAGGTCAAATCCCACTTTATCCTGTCAGCAGTACTCTACTGGGGCCTCCTGTCTTTGACAGGATACAGAATATTAACAGAACTTTAAAACCTCTTCCCATGCCAAAATGTCTCCTTGTAAGCAATGCCATGGGGACATCAGCATGCTTCCATTTAATCTTTATTACCACTTGTCTCACTTTCTCATCCTGGCATTGCAAGATCTTCAGTTAATATCCACTGCATTGAGTAATACTTACAATTAATTATTACAACCTGAAATGGTGACTTATGCCTTAAGTCAGTCAAAAGAAGAGCCAGTGAGCTCCATGCATGTTTATGGTACAGTACAGGACACACACATATATTGTACTACAAACATGCTCTATGCATGTTTATGGTATAATATATGGAAATATGCTTTAAGTCTCTGAGGAAAGATTGCAAATGAAACCTAATTTAACTTTCAGTTATTTTTACTTATTAGTCTACCACTGGATTTGCCAAATACCTTTACAGATGTCACTGACATTTCTTGAACAATAGACATAGCTATAATTTAAAGCAAAATTGTTTCCTGATGCATACCTAATATTTTATGACATGTTATTCATGCACGGTGCTTTACTTCATTTCTTTTTCTGAAAGGGAAACGTAGGTCTTGTTTGTTTACTTTAATTATTTTAAGCAGCTAATATGGCACAAAGGTATCTAGTTTATTAGATCCAACAGTAAACATCATCTAAGAGATTGCACAATGAAGACTTCCTCTTCCACACCACCCTTGAAATTACCGACCTCCTATTAAATTAATGGCTCTTATTAAAGGGCCAAATCTTGCAGTTCTTATTACTCAAGCAGACTAACATCTTATTAACTTTATAGAGATATTTACGTAAGAACAATTTAGGCCAACAATAACTTTTATGGCTCTATTCCCAGGATCTTAAAAGGCATATATATATATACATATTAACTAAATGTCACACCACTCTGTGGAGACAGCTCCACACAGTATCTCAAACACAAAAGATATTCCACACAAACCTGCTACTTAATTTCAACCTCAAAAGAACAGATAAAGACATATCATTGATTGCATACAGTTAGTTGCTTGGGTGTCAGTGATCAAACCTGATTATATGGTTCTGAGCAAACAGAAGACACTTCTCACCTCAAATACATGATTGGTGCAAAGTTAAAGTTCCTTTTAGAGCATACTCCAGTTATGAGGTGAAACAAAGACAGTGATTAAAGCACAGTTAATGAATAGAAAGAATGCGAGGGACTGGCAGCAACCAATATCAATCAGAAGTTTTTAACATAGAAAAAAATACTATGAAAATCTAAGGACCACATTTGAGGGTGGGTAGGACAAAAATCACTCATCAGGGTTAAAGACAGCAGAAAAAGTTTAGAAGACTATTAATATGCAAAAAACTCTTAACAACAGAGAGTCACTACTAGAAGGAAATGGTAGAAACTATGCAGAAAAGATGTAGACCTTGTTTCATATGAAATAGTGTACTAATTTCAAATGTGCTAATAAGTAAGAAAGCCATCTGCTATACATTTCACCAGAAGATGCATAACTTGTTTCAGAAAGATTTAGAAGAGTTGTCTAAGAAAACTTCTGACTTGCTGAAGTTAATTATGTTTTAATATGTATTCTTAAAAACACAAAGAGCCTATTAAGCTAGTCAAGAACAGTCCAGAAAAGATGTGCCTTAGCTATAATGTGAATATACCACCTTTCAATGGATCTAGTACCTTACTGCCCGTTCATGCAGAACAGCTTTCCAGGTCTAGCAAGGCTTACTAGCTTGGGCTCTATTGCCCCACCTGTAATGTGTCCAAAACTTTCAGTAAAGTCCATCTCAGTGACAGGGAAACATTGTTTCAGTCAAAGTTACTGGACTCAAAGCAAGAGCTACCAGATTCACTTCTGTGATATATCTTACGAGGTCATGAAAAGATATCCATGTGCCCCTTCTGCCTCAAATATTGCTGCCTGATATTTCAGAAACAAAAAATGAGAAAGGAGGAGCTGGAACATGAAGTAAAAACCTCAACACCTGAGGGCAACTATGTAATGGCCTTAAAATCCATACTAACCTCCATTCTGCTCTTGCCACACCACAAGCTGTAAGAACAATCTGTTGTAAAGTACCCCATAACAAATTAAGCTATGTTATCCTTAAGTCTTTTGTTACAAAAGAAAAATATACCATAGGGGGAGAGGAAAAGAAAAAAAAAAGGCAGAGGAAAAGAAAAAAAGGCTGTCAGTACCATGAGGCCCTGTAATGCTATGGTATTTCTTAGGTGAAATGTTCTCAGATTGATTTAAGAAGCTCATCATGTTCAAAACACTTGATCCAAATTGTTCATAGATCCAGTAATTGGTATAACTACAGGCATTTGAGTAAGATCACTGTAGCAAAGTACTTGAGAGGTTTCTTAGTACTGATAGCAATACCAATGCACTTCACCTAAATGCACTTCACGTTCTTTTTTACTGTGATTAGTCTTAGGTATCTCAGAGAAAGACTAATGCCTCCTCCTCAGTCTTACAGAAAACTGGCAAAAGCCTTAATGCATATGATTTATTAAAGACAATATAAGCTAAAAAATTACTATAGTTATATAGAGAAGTTACCTATGTGAGATGAAATGAATAGTGGAAGGAACCCAATATAGAAAGTGTTGTCCCAAGAACTTGACCAAACTTTTCTTGCTTGACACATAGGCCACAGAACTCCCTCTTATGTCAAGATCTTATATTAGAGCACATCCCTGAGAAGTTAACACTTTTTGTGCAAATGGTTTGGCAATCTGCTTAAATATTCCATGCTGTCTGGAATATTGTTTGTACTTTACTTACCTGAAAATTAGGTTGAAGTACACAGCAGTTGACAGTACTATAATGCCCTCTAAGCATAGTTATGAGTTCTCCTGTGAAAATTGTATAAACAGCAATGGTACTACCATACGGTACAAAGGCAAACTCTGGATTACAGCCACAAGAGACGGTGAATTTGAGTCCTTTTCTACTTTCATTACAGACTTTCCCATAATTCACCTGTAAAATGAAGGATTATGCAGGTAGTTATTAAATAAATTACAGGAAATAACTTTACATGACAAGGTCAGTTTCATTTCTTCTTCAATACCCAATACAATTAATCTTAAGCTTCCCAATGTTAATACAACTCTTGAGATTTCCAATTACAGATGTCCATCAAGAGATTCATTTTTCTGTTCATTAAAGTTCATTCTACTTAATATCAGCTTTAAGAAAGGGAAAGAAAGATATGCCTAAAAAACAGCAGTTCCAGACTTAGAAATAGAATTTGCACAGGCTGTTGTGTGACAGATCTGCACCGAGCACCTCAACTATCACTGAAATTAGAACTGGTTCAGGAATTACTGCCTTAAACATTTTCCTAGATAATCCAACATAATAATTATAAAAAATGTCTTCCGTATATCTAGTCTGAATCTACCCTCTTTTAGTTTAAAATCATTACCCCTTCTCTTACTGCAACAGGCCCTGCTTAAAAGTTTGTCCCCATCTTTCTTATAAGGCTCCTTTTAAGTACTGAAAGGCTGCAATCATGTCTCCCCCGAGCCTTCTCTTCTCCAGGCTAAACAACTCCAACTCTCTCAGCCTGTCCTCGTAAGAGAGGTGCTCCATGCCCCTGATCATCTTTGGTGACCTCCTCTAGACCTGCTCCAACAAGTCCATGTTTTTCCTGCACTGAGGGCTTCAGAGCTGGACGCAGTACTCCAGGTGGGGTCTCACGAGAGCAGAACAGAGGGGCAGAATCACCTCCCTCAACCTGCTGGCCACCCTTCTTTTGATGCATCCCAGGATATGGTTGGCCTTCTGGGCTGCAAGCACACATTGCTGGCTCATGTCCAGCTTTTCATCCACCAGTGTCCCCAGGTGCTTCTGCTCAGGGCTACTCTCAATCCATTCTCTGCCCAGCCTGTATTTTGGGATTGCCTTGACCCAGGGGCAGGACCTTGCACTTGGTCTTGTTGAACCGCATGAGGTTCACAGAGGCCCACTTCTCAAGCTTGTCCAGGTCCCCTTGGATGGCATCCCGTCTCTCAGGTGTGTCAACTGCACCACTCAGCCTGGTGTCATCTGCAAACTTGCTGAGGGTGCACTCAATCCCACTATGTCATTGATGATATTAAACAGTACTGGTCCCAATACTGCAAGACTTTAGTCCACAGACTGAATAATAATTTATCTACACTACCTCCTACCCTGTAAGTGCCCTTTATTTATCAGAGTTAACTGATGTTGCAGAAAACCACATTTCTGAAGTGTGCATGCCATTAGGATGGCAAAGAACAGAAGCATCAGTCTAGGCAATGCAAGAACTAGTTCTAAGTATTTATCAGCAAGTATCCCTTGCTTGGGGAAGGAGCATAGGAAAAACATCTGCAATGTAGTGAAAGATTCTGCCCACACCCCACTCATGAGTTACCAAGAAACAGTTGAAGATGAATAGGCAGTATGAAAACAACTGAAGGGCAAGCAGAAGGATGGCATAAGTAAATGGTGAAGCAAAGGGCTTAGAAGAAAGAGACTTGTGAGGGAGAAGCAAATAAAGAATAACTTGCTAAATTATTATGGACTAGTTAAGAGTGATAAAAAGTCTACCTTCTAACCAAAGCTAAATCACCATGGAGAAATTCAATACTGTCCCCTATAAGGACAACTGGCATAGGAGCAAATGCTACATTTCTAAGACCTGTCTTGAGAGGTGTGTGCAAAGCCTTGCAAATAAAAGTAGTATAAGAATTATAGCTTATTAGTGTCTGTATGTTTCAAGCTCTTGACAAGTCCTATACAGATAAAAATCTCACCAAAGGTTGAAAGTGGAAAGTTTCCAAATATGCTAGGAAATACTCCAGTTGGATGGTATCAGTCTAATTAGGTCCTATCAGACATCAAAAGTGTATTCATGAGAAAATGCAGAAATATATTCATGAGAACAGTATAGCTTACCTCTAAACAAACTTAATTAAAACAAAGCAGTAGTATTTTGACAAATAAAACTTTTTTTTTTCATGAAAAGGGAGAGTTCTACTACGAACACCTGAAATTCACGTATTATTTTATGATTTAAAAGAAGTTTTGTTCTAATAAAAATAACAGTATTTAAAATGTAAACTCATTAATACTACATATCATCATATGGAAAATATTTTGTTTTCAAATAGTATTGTCCTACAACCTATGCTTTTAATTTCTGCTGAAAAACAGAGACTCACTTATACATGTTAGCAAAGCTCTCTGGGTTAATTTTAAAGCTCCCTACTGAAAGCTTATGGCCTACAGTTAAAAAAAAAAAATCCTAAGTGTGAAATCTTTTGACTATAAGCTAACAGAATTGTAAAGTTTATCAGGTAAATATTCTAATATTCTTGCTTTGTCAGGTTCTTCATCTCTACTACATCAATTGCCTGAGTGCACACTTTCAAGCAAATATAAGCATCAGTCAGCATAAGCCAGGCAAGGAAGAAGACTACTTGTTGCTCTGTTTTTAAATTATGCTCTTTCATAGCAAAGAGAACTTATGTAAGAAAAGTATAATAAAAAGGAGTCCTGAGAAAATTTCTCTCAATCATCATAAAAATGTATACAAAGAGACTTTGATTACCATACAAGTAGGTTGATATTTTTTCATATTGAGAGGATATTTTCATCAGATGTGGAGCTTATGTCATGTCCTTTGTGGATAACAGTGCTCATTTTCTAAAGATAGTGTTTGTAAATATTGACTGTGTTAAGTCTTATTAATGCTAGTTGTTTTAAGAGGCATATTACTCTGCTGGTAAAGAGCAATTAAACTCCTTTACACAGCATGTGAGCTGTGACAGCAACAATTCCCAAGCTACAATAGTGCTCATAACAAAGGCATGCACAATGAAAGGGAGGAGTGGAGGCTGGGAAAAGTAAATTATATGGATATACTCAGTGTAAATGTTTCTGCTTGATAGAGGAGCAATGGAAAGGAAAGGATGCTGCCAAAACAAGAACTGAAGAAAGATCTTAAAAACTGGCTTTGTCCTTTGAACACACAGACAAACAGAAAACCTGCTTCCTTCTGTTTGATTCTTCCTATACTCAGTGAATTGAGGCTTTCTATTACTTTTTGTGATAAAGGATTTACACAAGATGTGTATGACTCCAACATACATTTCTCTAACTGAAACAATCCAGTAGGCCCCAAGTTTGGCCCATTGCTCAAAAAAAAATCATATGTGTGGCTTAATTTCTGTACCTTTTGAAAGGTATAAAAAAAAAATTACAGCGATCAAGAGGACTGGCTAGCAGGGGAAATAAAGGGACTGTGGTGTGAACTTGTATTGCCTGTACATGCATTTGTCTGCTGGTGCGTTAAAATTATTTTAAGCAATACCTCTGGGCAGTGTGTGAAAATACAGTATAATTCTGGACTTAAAACAAGGCAGCATCAAGCTATTCCACATCAAATAAAAAAATCGTAAAATAGCCTATGAAACAAGTCAATGAACTAACAGGCACAGAAAAACAAAAAACAATGATCCAGCTGGTGACAGGAGAGTGAACAAACTGTATTATCTACTTTGGCGATGGTGATTTGAAGACAGAAAGATGTCTGTATATGAAGTGCTGAGAACAAGCTGGCAAACATGGGTAGCATGGAGATAGAAAAGTCCTTTCATTTAAATGTCTATAAGGAATTCTTTTTGCTGTGATCTGAAACTAAACAGCAGAAGTAAAGTATTTCTAAGGTAGAGTAAAATTTCTTCCTTTCCTGACAACAATGACAGACCATAATATCACAATTGGCTAAAATCCCACGGAAATTGACTTACCTAGTATGTTCTTTCAAAATAAACCTAGGAAACAATTTTCCTTTTCTGAATAGAAAATTAAGACAGGAACCTTCAGCAAAAAACAAGCCATGGAAAGGACTGGAGCAGCAGCAGAGATTTAATTCCCCTGCCCCTGCCCCGCTGTTCAGTTGCAACGTAAATGCAGAGGGATAGATATTTTCAACACTGCTATACAACTCCACAAGAGAGATTCCAGAAAAACACGAAGAATAGAAAGCAAGGCAGTCAATCAGTGAAACTCTCAGCTATGGACAACTGTGGATAGCATGCTGACAACTAATAGTTAAAAAAGAATAATATTTCTACCAACAGTCACTGCATATTAAAGTTTTCATTACTGTCTGAAGTGTTTTCAGCTATGCTTACAAATTAATGAACTTAAAGTTACCATATTCAATTTTTAAGTAGACCGTGGCTTCTTCGTACTCTGTTTTTTTTTTTATAAGTAGAAGTAAGAAAAGAAATCTGGAAAAAAAATGTTCACATCTTCAAATGACGAGATTATAAAAATGAATAAATATCTAAAGTTGTAATGACAATTGCACAAATTACTAATCTTCTAAAATTAAGTGCAAGTAAGAACATAACTGAAGATCCTTGAAAACTTACTAACGTGTTTTCACCAGTGGAGCTGTTCCAGAGTCGCATCCGATCATCTGTACCAACGGTCAACAGATGAAGTCCATCATTTGTATAGCATAAACCATTAACTCTCCCATTGTGAGCAGTATTTGCTGTCAGGAAAAAGGGCTCGTTCAGATTTTGACAGAAGAATTACTATTTTGTATACACATTTTTATTTCAATGTACAATACTGGAAGTGTTGTTTAAATGGTAACATGTCAGTAAATTAATAATTTAACTGTTGGTTTATAAAAGCATCAGGCTGGCGACCAGTCACCAGTGGTGTTCCTCAGGGTTCAATTCTAGGGCCAGCGCGGTTCAATACATTTATCAACAATCTGGATGCAGGAGCTGAATGTACCATTAGCAAGTTTGCTGACGATACCATACTGGGAGGTGATGTTGGCTCTCTTGTGGCACAAGAGACATTGCAGAGAGATCCAGACAGATTGGAGCATGAGGCAATGATTAATGGGATGAAATTTAACAAGTCCAAATGCTGGACCCTGCACGTGGGACAGAGTAATGGCAGGCACAAGGATAAATCGGGAGAGGAGTGGCTGGAGAGCAGCCCTGCAGAGAGGGATCTGGGGGTGTTGGTCGGCAGCAGGCTCGCTATGAGCCAGCAGTGTGCCCTGGCAGCAGAGAGGGCAAACCACATCCTGCGTCAAACACAGCATCACCAGCCGGTCAAAAGAGGGGATTATCCTGCTGTATTCAGTGTTGGTGCAGCCTCACCTGGAGTACTGGGTGCAGTTCTGGGCCCCACAATTTAAGAAGGATGTGAAGGTCTTTGAATGCATCCAGAGGAGGCCAACAAAGCTGGTGAAAGGGCTGGAAGGCATGGCCTATGAGGAGTGGCTAAGGGTTTTGGGTTTGTCTAGTTTGAAGAGAAGGAGGCTGAGGGGTGACCTTGGTGCTCTCTACAGCTTCCTGAAGTGGAGAGGGAGGTGCTGAGCTCTTCTCCCAGTTATCCAGTGATAGGACACATGGGAATGATTCACAGCTGTGCCAGGGGAGAAGCATTTCTTTACCGAGAGGGTGGTCAAACCCTAGAATAGACTTCCCAGAGAGGTTGTTGAAGCCCCAAGCCTGTCAGTGTTTAAGAGTCATTTGGACAATGTCCGTAGTAACATGCTTTAACCTTTGGTCAGCCCTGAATTGGTCAGGCAGTTGGGACTAGATGATTGTTGTAGGTCCCTTCCAACTGAATATTCTATTTCATTCTGTATTGTTATAGAGTACTATAAATGAATTCCATTGAGTTCATGCTGCAATACTGCACATTCTTAAGTATGTTAAAGTAGCTAAAATCCAATTCAGTGCTACCACAGCAAATCTAATTATGGTGCCCATAAATTAACTCGCTGAAAATTGCATTATACTGCAGTACACAGTACAGAATTTAGACATATGTCTTAGGTAAAAAGTGTTATGTTTTTCAAAGATTTTATATAAAAAAATATGTTAGCTGCCTTTGGTTTAGTTCAGCTATGTTTCAATATATTTAATATCCTAGTCTACCTGCTTGCCATTAGATTATCAAAAAATCATCTTGAACCTGTCAGACAGAGAAATAAAGTTGAAAAGAAAGTTGTTGTGTTTGGACAAGACAACAAGTCATTCAAATGAATGTGTAAAATGGCATTAATTATCTTGGGAGTTGCATAGTATTTCATTTTTCATAAAACAAAATTTGTTCAAATGTTTCTCTTTTCATAAGTTTTAGATTTCTTCAGAGCATTTTCATCTCAGTAATTTCTTGAATTTCAGTGAAATTTAAAGTTGCCAAAACGAAACACCTGTATTATCACAGTACAATTTACATAGTACAGAGCATCATTATTAAAACAGATGCTTACTGCTACTTTATAGCCTCTAACTGTACATTTTGGAAAATTAGTTTGATTTTACAGAATGTAAAGTCTTTTTTGACATGCAATTTAAGTTACGCATAACAAGTCACACTGACTGGTAGCTTTAATCATTATGATTTATGCTATGAAAATCCCTTTTTTCAGAGCCATGATATACAGTTTCTACTTTGTGATTAAATTCCAAATACTATATATTTCTACCTCAGAGCTTTGACTATTCAAGCACTTTTTTGGCCTGCCAAAATTAAATATCTTTTGTCCAGAACTGACCAAAAAAGCTTCCCTTTAATTTTTCTTTTTTTTTTTTTTTGGTATGGAAATGTGACCTGAAGACACATGAAAATGTTAACATTGTAGCTAATAACAATTGATACAAGGCACCATTAATGCATTTGACTGTACTGAAATAAGAGTGTAATTTAGCTTCCTGTAAAATTAATTATAATCATAAATTTATACTCTGCTGTATACTTTTGCAGTATAAAAGGAATATAATTGATTTTATGGCACCACACATGAGAAAACATTCTAGAGGCTTACATTGGAAGCAAGACTGATTTAAAGAGGAAAAAGAATGTGCTTTTGTGGGTTTTGTTTGTATTGCCTCTGTTTTTAAAGGAGGGTAATTAACTACTGGAACAGCTTATGAAGTACGAAGTGATTGCTGTTTGTATGAAACCTAATCTACAGCAGGAATGAATTCTTCCACCCATGAAATGGATGGCAAAATTTCCCATTTAAAGGGGAAAAATGTCTAGAACGGATACAATACTGTTGCCACGGTGATTTCTCTGAACAAGATGCCCATCCACAAACATTGTAACAACAGAAGTAACTGAATAACATTCAATGGCCTGTGCTAGGCAGTAGATAACAAGTGGATTCTAGTTACATATGGATTACCACCAGTTAGATCCTGTATTACCTGCCTCAGAAGATGCTTTGGACTTTTCTCCATTGTGCTGATCAAGCGTACTCAGACATCCAGATGCTCTCCTCACATCCCATAATTTTACTCTACTGTCAGCACTAAGAAAAACAGATTTGTATATATTAGGGAAACTGTGTGCACGCTGGTTCAACAAATGTCTTTAGCCAACCCACCTGGCACTCACCCTGGTCCAGCAACTATTCTGAACTACTCACCATGGAGTCACATTCAAGCCAATAAAATGTCATGAAAAGATTTTTAAGACAGAATTCAGACATTGATGTACATGTATTAACAAATATAGTTAGTACACCACGGGCACCTAAGTTAGTAGTGAATCTCTGTCTACACCACTTGCCTCTGTCTACAACATAACACCCTTGCATACATAAACAGACTAGGAATAAACTTGCTAATTCTGCTATTGATTAAACTGTTGCTACAGACTCCAGCACTGTCTGTAATGGTTGTCTGGGAACTCAGGCTCTTGATATCACAAATCTACAGTACGACTTCTACAAAAGTTGGATGCATACACGTAGGCTGGATAGATCTATATGCACTGTTGTCATACAGCGTTACGGCAAAGAAACACTGAGAGCTTGCTTCTGTAGGAAGTCACTGGCTTTGTCTACATGACCAGGGTGGCACAAGGAGTGAAAGACCAAGCTGCTGTGAGTCATTCTGGTTCCCAGGCTGCATGCTCATGCTTCGCTCACATGGTGTCTTTGCCAGCAACAAAAGCTATGATTACTGTTGGTACTAGGTACATGCTTAGACTGCAATATTGCAGGCAGTGCACTTTGTAAGGCACTTCGATGTGAGAATTCCAGTAGTATACTTTTGTGTCCACCACAAGATTCCCAGGCATAGACAGGAGGTAAACTCACAGAAAAGACCACTTCCCGTGCACTAAGTCACCAGTGTAGATGTATTTACTGAAACTATTTGTACAGTTCCCAGCAACTTAACTGTTCTGTTGGAGAAAAAAAGCACCCCAGAACATAAATGAGTTTTCATGCCAGCTGAACAAAACCAACTGCATCTCTTTGATCTATGGCTGGAAAATATACCAAATCAAATTGCTTCTTAGATGAGCAGTTTTCAAACTAAAGTACTTTTTTCTATGTATTCTCAAGTTAGATCAGTACATTAATATCAGGAATAGACATAGTATACATATACCAACTGACCAGAGCAAACCCAACTCTTATTCCTTATCTGTTCCACATCTGACAAAGCTAATGACTAACTTGTTCTTTTGTGCTCCCCTCCACTACAGATTGATTCTCTTAACTTCCAAGTGGTATTCCAACTGAACATGCTGACAACACGCTACTTTGCTGCAAACAAATTCTAAGACCATGAATAGAGATATCGCTGAGGTATGAACTGACTGTAAAGTGAGCAACAAACTGCAACTACTTCATTGTTATATTCTTAACAGAGGCACAGAAAGAGTTTCCTTATTATAAGAGCTTATAGTTGTCCATTTTGATGATAGAGTTTCCATTGGCTAATCTTTTCTAGCCAGTTCTAATGAGCAAGAAAGAGGTTATAATCTTCTCTAGTGCCTGAAACAGAAGTGTGTGAAAAAGACCCAGAAACCATATTTCTTCTCTGACCATTCCAATCTCCTGCCAAAAACTATGGAAGAGCTGAGCATCACATAGAGAAATTTGAAATAATGTTTCACATGCAAGCTACATAAACCCCAAAAATATATTTTCCCTCCTCTGAAGTGATCACAAGCAACCCTACAATTGTCTTGGAAAACAGTCACATCTCCTGATACACAAGATTCGTCCAGATTCTCTTTTTAGCAGTACCAGTCAGTCTCTCTTCACTACCTCTTTGTTATCTCAGTGTTGCCAGTTCTTGCCCGTATTTGTCTTAGCAGATGGCAAAACTGAGTTATGTTATTAGGAACTAGTAGTCCAACTGTAGTACTGAATTAAGTAATGGAACCATAAGAAACATGTTTAACATGCAATTATAATAAGGCAACATGACAATATAGGTAGATGCAGTTTATAGTTATGACTTTGAAGCAAAATGTTTCAGAAGATGTCAGTAAGTCAATATTTAATAAGCAAAATTTGCTACTATTTCTGTGATGGAAAACCAAGGGAACAATTTTTCATTTGCTAAAACAAACAAACAAATCACACTGTTAGAAAATTTCCCAACTATGTTGAGCATTTCAGAAGCTCGCATCAGAAGCCAAGGGTATGCAATTCTGATATCAACTTATTCAAAATTCACTCTCAACTTACACAAGAGCCATTCCTTTCTGCAATACAAAAAAAACACCCCACATTCCAACCATGAAAATGAGAAATGTCACATTAATATAAAAGCTAACATATGTAAAAGTTATAGGAAAGCCAAGAGGATCCTTTAGGCTGAAAATGGCTGGAATGAAAAAAAAAAAAAACCACCACAAAAAAAACCCAGCAGGCCCAGGAGTATCAACGTTCAACCCATACTCACTGCATTACTGCAGCTTGGAAAGTTATTACCCGTCAGCTAAGCTACCGATTTATGCTCTTTGACATAATGGAGCATGATCAACTGGGACAGTACTATAAGCTAAACATGTTTTACCTTGTTATAAAACAGATTAGCAATGCACACACTAATAAGCAGTAAGAACTAAGTATCTCTGTACTGCTCTATCACTTTCCTATACCTTTAAATGCAATTACTATTTCAAAATTCTGTACAATCTTCCTATAAAATAAACATCACTTGGATAGCTCTTCAGGCTTAGATTTCTAGACAAGATCTACAAAACTGTGAATAGGTTACAATAAATCATGAAGACTAACTTTAAAAGTGAATTTGAATTGTAAAAAAAAGCATAATGAATATTTAAAATCTTACCATCAGACATTTTTAGTGCATATAACAGTCCAGCAACATCCTACCTTGCTGTTGCCAAAATATATTCATGACGCGGGGACCAAGACACTGCCAGTACTTCTTGCCTGTGACCTAAAAATTATATGAAAAAGCTTATACACGCCATTTTATGTAAATAACTAAAAGTAAAAGCAAATACTTATTTCTGTAGGATCCACCAATCCAGAACAATAATCTAAATGAATATGAATATTAATATAATGTAATTCTGCAATATGAGTTTGATTTTTGTGAAAAATATATTATTTCGGGCTAGGGGTTATTTCTTCTTCTTGCTTGAGCAGGATTGCAGTGAACTGAAAGTGATAAATGGAGTATCACATATATGTAACTTCTGAGAATAAAGACGGTTCTACCTATGCAAAACATGTTACAGCGGTCACAGCTACTGAGTTTTCCTTAAATACTGTTATTAAATTTTGTGTTAGCACTGGTGTCCTCACACACAGAAGGAATTTTCCATTTGTTTTTCTTCAAATCCTTTCAAAATGTTCAATAAAAAGTATATATACCTTCTGTACTTAAGATTAAAACTTTATTCACCTTATACTTGAATACCTTTGTCCTGAATGTGGGATATTTCTTCCCCAAATTAGGTCTGAAGTATTAAGATATTAAGATAAATGTCTTCTTAGCAATGTCATACCCAGTGCAACTTAGTGGCAAGTAATATATATATATACACACACACACACTTTAAAACTTGTAAAGTTTTTAAAATGTTAAACAAATACAGACAATAGGAAGCATAAAGTGTCCTAAATGGAAAGATTGCAATCATACTTCATGTTATAATAGAAACACATTGCTGAAAAATAATCTAAGTTATACAAATATATTTTTGCTAATGCAGTTTAGAGCTATGTGAACCACCTTGTTACTCGCACATCTTGTTGGTTTTCCATTACCTGAAGTAATGAAAGGGCTGTGATGCACAGGATAATGGAAAAAATCTCCATAATACAGGTACTACAGGATACACTCAGAAGGCTGAGGGCAGACACATTTATATGGATCCATTACTACAGCCAAGCATTTAGCTCCATTTCAGATGCTAGAGTTAGCCTATGTGAAAAATACTCACACCTATTTTCAAGACACTATTGAGTGCTTCAAGTTCTGTAAATAATTATTGGCTTATGTTTAGTGGAGGACATAATCTGCTTCCACTTGTTCCTCTGATATTGCACTTGAGTTAACTGTACCAAGCTGTGTACAAAGACACAACCAGCTTGTGCCTGGAAAGCACTAACTCTTGGGTCAAAATTAAGATGCCTTGCTGAAACTAAACTGATTATCTAGAGAACTATTTTTGTGTCTGCACTCTCTGGTGCCCTCAGTTCTAGAAACAGAACATTGAGATGCGCATTGGGGCTGATTCCGCTCAGAAGGACTTAATGGCTTAAGCTCTGCATCAGATGAAAGCACCTAGGCTACTTCTAGGCTTGAGCTGGCCAGTGAAGAAACAGACATGCATTTACACATTGCTGTCTGAGGTAACACTTCTCTACAGTTTCTAGACCAGATCTGGCTCTTACCCTGCTGGTTTGAAGCACGATGATTTACCTTGTAATTGTCTTCACTTGAGCATGTGTATATATAGTCATACTCCAAAAAGTAAACTTTAGAAAAGAGACATTAAGAGCAAATTCTCATTACATGCAAAAAGTAATGGATTATGGAACAATAAGCCCTTATGTCTACTGAATTAAGTAAATCCACATGATTAGATACTACCCTCCTATAGCAAGTAGTATGTTCCTTGTTACACAGAAACTTCTACACAAATCCATGGAAGCACCTCCACAGGATATGTTGTCCAAAACAGTGAAGGCTTTATTGTTTTGGTAGGTTTTTTTGGTTGGTCTTTTGGTTGTTTGGGTGGTGGGTTTTTTTGCTTGTTTTTGGTTTTGGGTTGTTTTGTGTTTTGGTTTGGTTTTTTTTTTTTTTAAACACCCAGCACCCCATATTGAATTTCCATGAACACAAACCCAATGTCTACATTTAACCAGGTAATAAACACTAATCACTATTGATTAGCTCATGAAAATGCCCAAACATCTGTAATAACTGTTCATTAATTAATATTTGTATTCTGCAATTCATTAGCAGTAGACTAATACCCAAAAGAACCTTTTGCCACTGTGTAACTTTCACAAAGGGCAATAAATAAGTCAGTCATGTTACTCACAAAGAATACATTGTATACAGTGTTTCTTTACAGGACTTGTTTTACTCAAAGTAGTTATTGTTTAACATTTATGTTTCAGACTAAAAAGTACCCTGCAGAATGTGAGAACAGGATCCAGACTTCAAGTCACAGAGCTGTACTTTGGGGGTTTTGGTACCAACTGTAACAAGAGAAACAAAAGACAGCTAAAAAAATCCCCAGCATTTGAGAGAACAACAACAAAAACTTAGCAGTGACAAAGAAATAGAAGAAAACAGTTCATTTAGTCAGAGCAATGCATTCTATTAATAGATTTACATTTTTAGTCTAAGTAAATTTATCATACAACAAACAAAATTTAGGAACTGAGGGTAAACAGGACAGTACTTATGAAACTTAAAAATGGCTCCTCTTTATATTTTTTTTTTTGCTAAACTTAGTTAAATTGTGTATATGTATGCAACACACACACCACTATTTACACAATTTACTATGTTTGGATCTAATAATCTTCAAATGCTAACTTTTGTAATGAAAGGTAATCTAATTATAGCTAGGAAATTTTATTTAGAAGGAGAATTGATAGATGCATTATTTCAGAAGAACAAACATGATATTCTCATCAACATCATCCGACTAACTGATAATATTTTATTTTACCGATGACCTTATGTCTTATGAAAACTCAAATTATGTAAAATTAAGACAGGGGAGGGGAAAAAAACCCTAGTGAATATTACTTGCTTGTCACTATAAGCCCAAAATACACAGGGCATTTCTTAAAAACACATGCATACCTGCAATTAAACAATGCTTTGTAGCAACTGGAGACATGTGATGGCTATAGACTGTTCCCTCAAAGTGAAATACATCTGCAGGCTGATAATAAAAATATTAAATTAATCACAGTGCAAGGATGTTATCAGAATGTAAGTCCTCATTAGTAAGTATTTTTCAAGTAACAGCTACAAATGAGACTATTACAGTAAGTCTCCTGGTTAGAAATCAGATCACGCAAACAATGCAAAGTAAGTCTGTTTCCAACACTAGAACAACTACGCCAGAGCTCAGAGATGACCCAAAAGAAAGACCAAGAAAATTGGCTAATCAGAGCATTAACGGAAATTATGAAAAAAATACCAAAAATTAAAAAAGCTAGCAAGAAAAAAAAACAGCAAGTAAGAAGGTTTTACTATGGAGACAGAAGTCAACAGGAAAGAGGCACTTAGACTAAATTTAGAAGACCCTTGTCAGTCACAGACGTCACATACTATCTTAAATTCCTCAAAAAAAACCCCAAACCATACAAAATTATTAGCTCCCTTGTGAGTGTTAAAAATTAATGAAATATAATATTGGCTTTAATAATCAGTACAACTTCTTTCAGGCACAATTCCTTTTGTTGTCTCAGTCTAAAATATTGTATATAATAAAAAAAACCCCAACTTAAAGCTAAGTTGTCTGTGTTTTCAAATACACCATTTGGTGGCAGAACAGCCACCTTCATATTTGCACTGTGTCTTTTAAGTGATGCTCACAGAACTACCTGGAAAGTGAATTGAACTTTGCATTTACGAGAAGGTTTAGTAACTGTAAACACAACTTCACGTGTCACAAAAAAAGAGGTCAAAATTTATTATTTGTTGCGTCCCTAGGATGACGGGCCTCCTATTTTTTTGAAATTCTTTCACTATGCATGAAACAACATTCAAATAACATCAGTGTATTCAACAATTAGATGCGAGGTTTAGTGAGTCAAAGCAACTAAAATCCTACAGAATCTGTTTACTTTAATGACGCCAGTTACTTTGGCTAGCATTTTCTCAATGGTTTCTCTCATTCTCCACCAGCTTTTAGAAATTATGTCCATAGTGCTTACAACAGCAGAATTTTAGACCTAATGACCTCAAATGCCAAGACCACCAGTCCTCCAAAAGCAGTATTTAGGCCTTGGTTACTAAAAATAATTAGCCTGCTGTACACTACCACTACACTATACAATACCCAAGAATGAACTTCAGATCAGTCCTTGGTGGACAAGTTTACACAGCATAAATTCAACTAGCTGTATTCCTGTTCACAGCAAAAGCAGAAAGGATTTGTCCCAAGCTCTCGTACAGTTTAGACATTCAGGTCTTCAGAAACAGACAGGTACACACCAAGGTATGCATGAATGCCAGAACCACGCCACCCTGCTGCTGCACCCACAGTTCTAAACAATCAGCTGGTTTTTGTCCTTCTGGATGCTTGGTCCTGTTGATCTTTGGGAGAACTGCAGAAGCAGAATGAATAACATGTATACAAAGAAGTTTGCAAGCTGTAGAAATTCTCTCTTACTTGTAAAGTATTTGTATCCCATATTTTCAAGGTTTTATCAAATGAGCTGGATGTAAACATGCCAGTGTCATGAGGATACCACTGGACTGTCTCCACACTGAATCTGTGTACATCAGGATGGCTCCTAAAATCAAGGAGAAGATTCCAACTGGTTAGAGCCTTGATAATAATCTTATAATTGTCTTGATATTTGATGACAAGTTGAAAACATAGTTTAATTTTTTTTTTTTTAATTTGCAGTGAAGTTTTCAAGAACTAGCTGTTTTGGTGCTCAATCAACCAATGTTAATTACCTTTGAAGAGCCCTCATTTCAAGAAACTACAGATCATCTGCTTTTCAAAATATGGTATCTGTAGCATATCTCAAGTTAAGTCTGTCTGAGGCATAAAAGACTTATAACATATCTTTTGATATTTTTAAATTCTAATGTTTAAAGACCTAACGTTTAAAGTGAGGGCCTAATACTACAAACCATTTAAGCTTGTGGAATCCCACTGTCTTAGAAATGGACCCGCTGAAAAAATACAATCACATATACAGTTCAAAAAATTCATGGTTATTACATAATAATTACAGCTACACAGTTATGGAAATTCACTTCTACTGAAGTCACCAGATAGTAGTGGACTGAGTTACTGAGAGTTTATTATTTTTGCACTCCGAAATGAAAGAGGAAGAACAATATGAAACTTTCAACTCAACTATGAATAGCAACAGAATGTAATATAATTAATAATACATTAACAGGGGTGGGAAGAAGGGACACCAGAGCCAATCTTGACAGCTCGAGGATATGATTCAACCGACTAGGCTCTGAACAACACAGGTTTCACATACCTGCTAGGCCACTTATACGTGAGCTGGATCCACATGGATCCAGCTTCAGGGCCCAAACCCACGCTCCGAGACTCAGAAGTACCACGCTGTTGTGGGTTAATCCTACACAGCTAAGCACCTCCACTCCCTTACTCCCCTTCTGCAATGGGATGAGGGAGAATCCAAATGGCAAAGGTGAGAAAATGTGTGGGTTGAGGTAAATACATTTCAGGAAGTAAAAGGAAACAGAACAAAACCACCACAAAAAAAACCCCCAAACACCAACAACCAAAACCCAAGTGATGCAAAAGCAATCCCTCATCATAGGCTGACTGATGCCCAGCCAGAACCCAAGCAATTGCAAACCCTTGAAAACTCCCTCCCTCTGCCCACCCCCACTCCCCTCACCCCCATTTTATTGCTGCACATGACATTGTATGGTATGGAATATCAATATCCCTTTGGTCAATTTGGGTCTGGTGTCCCAGATGTGCTCCCTCACAGCCTCTTGTCCGCCCCCAATCTACTTGCTGAGGGGGCAGAGTGAGGAATAGAGAATGCCTCGACACTATGCAAGCACTGTTCAGCAATAGCTAAAATTTCAGTGTGTTATCAAGATTGGTCACAAATCCAAAACATAGTAACATACAAGCTACTATGAAGAAAATTAACTCCATCCCAGCCAGACGCAGTACACGTGCGAACATAGTCCAACAGGCTCCATGTGCAGCTACTGAACAGCCCATAAGATTTCTTCACTTCAGCTCTTATCTTTGTATTGTTCTCTCAAGTGTCCTGGCCTCCAAAGTAAGAACTATTTCAGGGGTATCATTGTGTAAACACAGATGCAGATCTTCTGTATTGATCTGGCACTACACCTAATCAACCTTCCTGCATGCTCGGGTTGACAGAAAGCTCAGAAGACGTCTTTAAACAGAGCTAGCCTGAAGCCAGCAAGAAAGAGCTATTGAGCAATTCTTGAGCTTAGTTTAATAATACCTGCATTGCTTACCTCTGAGGCATACCCTAGAATGGCTTGTTACTTTGCCGTGGTGCTAAAAATCAACAGATTTTGTGTGCTTATTCTACAGCGGGGGTCAAGCTAAAAATCTTCAGTACCTGCAGAGCCAGGAAATCAAGCCTCACTCAGTATGAACTTAGTCCTGTGGAAGTATTTGTATGCACTGTGCAGAAAAATCTAAACTCGTGAAACTAATTATCCTGGTACAATAAATGTAACTGCACAACACTTGACTGTTCAACACTGCACCAGAGCAATCAATTCTCCTATAATCCAGAGGGCTGAGGAATGAACTAAAAAAACTCTTGAGTAGCTCTGAAGAAATCACCTTTGATTTGGCTAGGCTTAGTGGCCACATGCCATCCAGCCTGGCTTCATGTTTCAGGGTTCTCTGTTATTCCCAGTTCATCTTATATGCAGTATTTTCCCGCATTAGTCGGAATATCCCAACCTTTTCTACCAAAGAAAAATGCAGAATTAATTATATGGATAATAAGGTCACTGCCAGACAGGCCACTTCCTAGACAGGTTTTGAGCAGAGGAGGCTACCTTACACACGAGCATTAGATATATATTACTACAAGCTGGTATTGTTCAGTTACTCTCAAATGCGAGTTTTTGCCACAGGACAGCATGGATTAGAGGAAAACATGTAAAGCTCTGTGTGCTGACTCCCAGTGGAACACGGAATGTTCTTGGGTTTTGTGATAGTGGTCCCACATTCTAGAAGAGAAAACACTGCATAAGTCATAGTCTACCATCAGGAATTATCTCCTCTGATGTTCTAAACTACTAGACCCTCAGAAGGTCCAGTTCAGAGTCTATTCAGAAACAGCTTCAAAGGGCCTCTACCAAGAGCTTATTCTTTAAACAACTTCGAGACCAGAGTTGCATTGTGCCCTGCAAACTTGGAACCCAGGCAAACTTCTTGCAACACATCATTATCATATGCTTCAAAGACAGAAGCCAGATAGTCAGATGGGAACTGTTTCTTACTGGTAATTATAAATTCTTTTATGATGTCAGGAACTCTGAATGAATAATATTCCAATATCTGAAGCTGTGTCTGTAGCTAATTAGCTACAAGTATTTAAAACATACTAGGAAGCTACATGAATACTGGGAACAAATAATAGAGGCAAAAAACCTACTATGGTTACTATAAGCAATAATTAATAAGCTTATCATTTACAAGATTGTACTTACAGAATCTGATTTTGTGTGATACAATTTATGCCTTTACTCAACTGATAAGAAATAAAAGATACATCTATGCAAATTAACACATACTCAAGAAACAGACTACCAACCAACTATGCTGTCCTGGTTTTGGGTAGGGTTAATTTTCTTACTAGCAGCTGGTATAGTTCTGCTTTGGATTTAGGATAAGAATAATGTTGATAACACACTAATGTTTTTAGTTGTTGCTAAGCAGTCAAGGAGTTTTTCAGCTTCCCACAGAAGCTGAGAGGGAGCATAGACAGGACAACTAACGCAAGCTGGCCAAAGAAATATTTCATGTCATAGACATCATGCTCAGGATATAAATGGGGGTCAGCAAGGGGACAGGGATTGGGGATTGCTGCTCAGGGACGGGCTGGACATCAGTGGGTGGTGAGCAACTGCACTGTACATCACTCGTATATTCTTTTACTACTATTATTTTCCTTTGCTGCCCTATTAAACTGTCTTTATCTCAACCCAGGAGTTATACCTTTTTTTTCCCCTGATTCTTCTCCCCATCCCACTGCGGGGGGTAGGGGGAGCGAGCGAGTGGCTGCATGGTGTTTAGTTACCAGCTGGGGTTAACCAAAAAAATATGCTCATAAACAGGATGGAATATTCCTGCTGACCTAATTGAAGTTAATGACAGCAAGATTTTAGCACAGATTCACCAGTTTTTATGCTGTGTCTTCTCAGCAATTATTTCTTCACTTTGCTGTATCTGCTTCAGAATTCATTTCAGTTTTGAGATTTGGGGATGTATAGTCATTAGTTGTTCTTAATTGCAATTTTAATTAATTTGGTTCAAGAATTCCCAGCTATCAACACTAACCAAATGCAGCTTACTTGCAGTAGATTCTGTTCCTACCTATTTGTTTGGATGCATGTTCTATTAGCTTTTTTCTTTCTTATGGTCCAAGATACCATTTAGGTGTTTTATTTTTACAAATCTGTTCTGTTCTTGTCGATTTTACTCACGAAGCCCTTAGACCTCAAACAATTTGAAGACTGGGAAAAAATAAGGGGAAAATGTAGCTACTAATCTTTTACACAGTAGGATATACCTTATTATGAGACTCATAAATTCCTAACCTACTAGATAACCTTACTATCTAAACACAAGGAAAAAACAGCTTTTACTAGAAGACTTAATACCCATAATGGACAAATTTATATTGCCTGCAGGGAAAGCCTGACAAATCAATAAAGGCTTTGAGTCTTTATATAGATTACACATAAAAACGTAGTACACTCTTCTTCAGAAAAGTATGTCCCATTTTTGTCAGTAACACATCTGTCTTCATTCAAACATGTTCTTAAGAAGTTCTGTATTAATTACTTCTACACCTACTGAACACCTGGCGAACTTAAAATACCTATTAGTAAAGCTGGGCGCAGGGAGAGAGGAAATAAAACCAACAACTCCAAATCTGTGTCAGATTTTCTTTGGATCTGATGAACAGGGTTATGCAAAGATAATTTTCCTTTTGCTTAAACACATATTTATTTATTCAAAGATACACATATTATATATATTTGGGGGACAAAAGTAATATTTCTACAACTGTCCCCAAATTACTTTATTATAGTTATAGAGTCAGAAAATTTCAACATGCAACAATAAGAAAACTTGCAGGCGAGAAACTATGACCTGGAAGAGGGTTGGGGTTTTTTTTTGTCTTTTTTCTAGTGTTAAAACATGAGATTGGAGTACTAACTCTGACTTTTTCATAGGGTCTAGAGCAACACAAACCTGTCTACTTTAGTTTCCATATCAGTACAATTAATATCCTCCGTTTTAACTCTTGAAGTGCCAAAGACCTGCCCAAACAATACCAGAGAGTCACTGTACATATATTGTAACTGTTAAGAGTACACAAATCAAGAAAAAACAATTAACTCCTGCTACTTAGTAAATCACATAAATCCTCACAAAGTTTCTTCTTCTTTTTGGTTTTTTTTTTTTTTTCTTTTTTTTGCCTGTCAGAACATCATGCTAGCCTTCAAAGATTTCTGGCACTATTTTCTACAGTCTTTTTATCCTAGAAATAAGAACACACATTAATTTGTGAGTTTAATGCTAGTCACACAAGAGATATCACTATGAACTTTTAATAGAATTTTTGAGTACCTACCTTCCCACAGAACATAGTGCTTTACATGTGTAACTTGGTTTTCTGCTCAAGTTTTCAAGGTCATAGAGTACAATAACACCATCTGATCCACCAGATAACATGCTGAAAAGTGTTAATAGAGCACAAAAGTTACAACACACACGATCTCAATATGCTCAATATAAAGCAGTGTTCAGTAAAAAAATAAATCCATAGTATCAAAACACAGGGAAGTATTCATATATGTTTTTACCAACTGAAGCGTGTACTTACTATCTTCCCTCAACAGGCTCAATATCCAGGGTGTTGATACCACTCCCATGTATTCTTTCCACATCTCTATCTTTATTTAATTCCAAACTTAGAACCCTTAAAACAACAATAACAACAACAACAAAAGAAAAAGAGATATGAAGAACGGGAACAATAGAATTGTAGAATGTAACTATGTAGTCATGAACAGCTCAAACCCTACTTTTGCGCTTCATCAATGCATTTAACCTATCCCTCTTATTTTTTGCAAAACTAGACTTGCAGACATGATACAGGGCTGGAAAATTGTGAAATTGGCAGAAAAAAATATTTTATTCTTTATGTTGTTTGGAAGATAAGAGAGAAATAAATATGTAAAATGCAGTCAAAGAAATAGCAAAACTGCATTTGGGGTCAACATGTGAAACAAAAAAACTGTATTTAATTTGAAAACACTGAATAAAAGAAACATTAAGAGCAGTTGTTGTAGTTGCAACAAGTATCAGTTACTTTGAAGCTTCATTATGTACCATTGTTCAAAGCTTTATTCTACTTGGAACTACGGACACCTAGTGGACAGATTAATTTCGTTTAATAAATTACAGTATTTCCTTTAAGGAAACAATGTAATGTGTTATGTTTTCTGTAACATTAAACAAAACCTATGCTATCCACATGATGAAGTTTCCATGACAAACTTTTCTGAGCTGCAATGAGTATCTTGTACTACTAAGTAGTAGCCTGTATCTTTAATATGCTGCTACTACACAGTAAAAAAACCCAAACAGATTCTGTTTCTTTAAACCATACTACTCGATATAAAATTAGCCTTACAAGATAATCAGAGCTTCCTACAGCACTATTTTGTAAAAGCCACTATCAACAAAAACATAACTAAGTAGATAACTGAAAAGCTGTAAGGCAGAGTGTACCTACTCAGCTTCAGTGGCAAAAACCTTGGTGTGCGAAGCTTAGGCTGTTACAGGCAGACCCCCAACAGCATGTCTGTAGGCATATGCGCTTCGAAAGCAGCAAGTCCTTTAAGCTCTTTTAAAGGATGTGAAATGTAATTATGCAAGAATTCACAGAGAATAAGAATTTTGACATATACAAGGTACCTAGTTTAAAACTTTTGAGCTCAAGATTGAATTTTAGTCAAGCAATAAATCCCCCTAAGGAAATGTTTTCAAACATATGACTTTAAAATGTAGTTATAAAAACAATCTACTTTAGACTACATATTATTTCTTTTTAACGTCAAAATTAAAACATTGAGGAAGGGAAATGTTAGGCAGACAGTTGTCCAAGTAATGTAAATTCTACCCACTGTGCTTCCATTCTTAACACCGAATGCTGCATGAGTGCTGAGGGCACAGAAAGGACATGACTGTGTTGTCAAAATGCACACAGAAAGGAGCTGCCATATCATCAGAATTAAGTTCAATTTTAAACAGATTCTTTTTACAATGGTACAGCTCCAAAAGCTGTAAATCACCAACACAAAATCCTTCCTCCTGATGGAGCTGTGTGAGCGATTGAACTGAGGTTGGCTTTATCTAGAAAAACAGCTGCATACCCAAGCATATGATAATGAACAAATATTATCACATTATAAGCTTTAGCAGGAATCTTAATAAGCCTCTCTACGCAGTCATCACTTTCCACAAAAGCTGTTGGGAACCTAACAAAACCCCTGCATCTGATTCTTCTGCAACCTGCCAACAGACCAACTCTGGAAAGGTGGAGGACGCACTGATGCGGGCACGCAAGCACCACATCAATTTTGTTTCCTCACGAAGCAGAGCATAGCCACACGCAAACTGGAACGCCTGGTGAAACCGCTAGGATAGGGAGGGCAGTGACACCGAGATACAGGTTATTGCCCCGGGCCCACTCAGCCCACCCCAGGGCTGCTAATCCACACGCGGAAAGAAAAAAAAAAACAACCCACGGGAAGCTCCGAGACGAGGTACGGCAGACACGCGGGAGCCGCTGCCATGGCGCCCAGGCCGGTCCCGCCGGCTCCTCCTCTCCGGCTCCCCGTGCCCAGGTCACACAGTGGGGCAGCGGCCGGGCAGCGCTCCGCTCTTTCGGCCGGAGCGGCAGAGAGGGCGGCCGCGGGCCTCATCTCAGGCCGGCCCCGCTCGGGTCGGGCGAGGGCTCCCGACAGGACGGAGCCAGGGGCTGCTGCCGCCACCTCGCCAGCCTGAGGCGGCCGCTCCGGGGCCTCACCGCGCAGCGCAGCCCCGCCCCAGTCCCGGCTCCGGCTCCGGCTCCCCACCGGTCCCCGCTACCTCCGAGTGGACTCGGCCCGGCGCAGCCGCACTGGATCGTCGAGCCCGGCCTGACGAGCCGAAATGAACCCCAACATGGCGGTCCCACAAAGCCACTCGACACCCCTCCGCCATCTTGGGCCAGGAGCCGCCGGGATTGGCTGAGGGTCAGCCCCGTCTCTACCAATGGCGAGCGGCGTTGCTTGCATGCCTGCCGCCGGTGGGCGGGGTCGGGCAGACATAGGGCCGCCGGTGAGCGCGGCGGCGTCCCTCGGTTGGCGGCGACCTTGGCGGCGGGAGCCGGCGGGATGAGCCGGCCCTGGCAGGCGCTGCGCGCCTTGCGCCTGCGGTTCTTCGGGCCCGCCAAGGAGCTGGTGGGCACCGACCAGTTCGGCAACAAGTACTACCGGGTGCCCAAGCACGAGACCCGCGCAGGTAGGCGGCGGGGGGGTGGTCCGGTCCGGTCCGGCCTGGCGGCTGAAGTCGAACGGGCGCGGAGAGCTGTGCGCCTACGAGCCCCGAGGCGGGTTGCCGCCGCCCCGCAGGCCCGGCCGCTGCTGCGGAGAACCCCCGTGCCCTGAGCCGCCGGCGGGGAGCGCCCAGCCCCAGCGGAGCGCGGTCCGCGTGGTCGGTGGCTGTGTGTTTGGCTGCTGCTGCCGCCCAGTCGCAGAAAAGAGCGAGTTCTGAAGTGAGGGAAAGGGCTGAGCTGCTGAGGGGACCGAGGGTGGGCCCGTTCTGCGCGGCTGCCTTCGAAAAACACGTTCAGTTTCTCGTTAGGCGGATGCTGTAATACAAGAAAAAACCCTAAAGCTAGTCCTCAAAATATTTTAGACTGTAGCTGTCACCCTGTGGTAGGTAGCTAGGCAGCAATAAACAAATTGACTCTTCTTGATAATTCAGAGCACTTCTGCATATGTTCTTAAACGAATTCCTGCATGCATGTTCTCTGCACTCCTGAGGAAAATAGATTTCTAGGTTTCTGCCTGTATTCCAGGGGCCTGCGCACTCTTACAGCATGTCCTCACATCATTCTCTGCAGATGCTGTGCCTACGCCGCACAGCTATGTATAATCTTTTGAAGGCAGCTTCCCTGAAGGTGTCTAGGTGCATATGCTATAGCATTTTACAGTCCGGTTTCCTCTCCCTGCACAGGCTTGTTTACCTGCTTGCTGTACTCCGTGTGTTTTGTATGACCGAATCAACTAGGAGCACCCCCAGGCTATGGAGACTTTCTACTCGATATTCTTCAGAGTACAAGAATAAACAGAAAGTCTGTGGCTCTGTAGTTACTTAAGTCAGTGACTCCCTCTCAGCAAGGGAAGGAAGGGGCACACACCTTCCCTTCAGAAACATGTAATGTCTTCTGGAGTTATTTTGCCTTCAGAGCAATTCCCCTGACCTGTTTTGCTGTGCAACTTCATGATCAACGGGCAGTGACTTAAAGCAGGTCTGCTCAAACAAGTATTTTGGAAGATGTGAGCACCCTTTTGTCAGCAGTGTGCTTTTCCTCTGGGTTAACATGACAGTGTAGCACTTGCAGGCTTTCTGCATCCTCCTTTCAGCTTTTGATATTCTCACTGTTGGAGTTCTTGGTGACTTTGAGGGGTGTA
This sequence comes from Anarhynchus alexandrinus, assembly GCA_008711295.1. Lineage (NCBI taxonomy): Eukaryota > Metazoa > Chordata > Aves > Charadriiformes > Charadriidae > Anarhynchus > Anarhynchus alexandrinus. Next base: position 450,219 of record VUYV01000058.1, on the reverse strand, counting down.
CAAAAAGCACACCTCTCAGTAAAGTCTTTTCGCATACGGGAAGCAGTAAAAGCTATAGTCAAATTTCTTGTGTGTGATTGCTGTCGTGTCAGTCCTTGTTTACCAGTAAAAATGACTTGTTTTATCAGAAATACTGGCAGTTTTTTTTCTCAATAATTGAATTTATGCTGGCATGCCTTTCACAGTGAAAGCACTCTGCTGAGACTTTGAGGCTGATCTCTGTATTTAGAACTTAATTATATATGATAGTTGTAGGGCCAGTAAGAGGGCAGGGAAGGTGGGACATAGCTATTTAACTTAGCAGGAGGACAGTATAAGAGGCTTTTAAAGTTAGTAATGAATCAGAATAGCTGTATCTAAGAACATACCATGGTAGCCTTTATGTTTCCTGTTTTTCCTTTGGATGAACTGTAGGAATAGGGTGTAACACTTCAGAGGTGAAGTTGCACAGATTTTGCTTTGAGCAGGGAGGGCTGGCTTTTAAATGCTCGGCAGTTGCAACTCTGGCTGAAGTCAGTGAGAACAGCACTTCTGTAAACCTTAAGGCTCTTGCACATTAAGCCTATTTTAGTGGTACAGATGGCACAATGCAGGTCTACTGAGTTATCACTATTCCACTGTTACTGGATTTTCCTCTCTCATTCTTCCACTTGTCTTACTTTCTTTGTCTTGATACGTTAAAAATTCTGCACCACTAGCTTGCACTTAGGCAATGTTTTACTGCCACCAAAAGGGAGAGACCTTCTCTTCCACCTATTTTCTTTCTCACTGCTGCTATCTTTTCACTGTCATTTATTTGACGTTCCCGTGGAAAACTTTAATAGAAAAATGGATTAAAATGATTTGACAAAGAATAAATTGCAAGCTAGAACTGGCACAAAAGTGGAAATGAAGAGGATGAGCTATTAGATAGCAAAAGGTTATACAAGATGTCTTGAAGCAAGTGAAGAGCTAGAACTTTTACAGAGTCTCTAATACTTCCTAACCATATTCACCTCAGTTTTCCTCTGCCTTCTATTAGTTTGCTATTAACCTTTTATTTCCTCTGATCTGACCCAATGAAATGCATATTATCTGGGAAAAGTTGTGTATTAAAAAAAAATTGAGCAGAATAAGAAAAAAATGTCTGGCAAAGGGCTAATGTTTTATTCACTCTTCCCATGCTTCTCTTCCATCTTCGGAATGGAAGTAAGGGGAGAGTTATTGTAATTTAGCTTTACAAAGTGAAATTTGAGATACGCAGAAGTAATATTGCATCTTCGATAAATGTGTGAATTCACAGTCAGTTCACTCTCCCTTATTGTCCTTTTTTATGTAACTAGAGAACAGGAGAGTGCGTATGAAAAATACTACTGCTGGAATTCTGTGTGAAAATACTACTTTTGAAAATCCTGTTTTCTGTTTAATTTACTGGTGTATATTTAACACTGTGCACTAGCTGTGGCTTAAAACCTAACCCCTCAGGATCAGCAGAATGAAAGAACTCTGAGAGTAAGACTTCCCCACACAAAGAAGAAATGGATGGTGAAACTTTTTCCATTAATGTGTTCAAACTTTGCTTTTTATTCTGTTGATTTGTTCTCTGTTATATTAATTGATGGAACTCAACTGTTACAGTCAGACATGCTTGACCATGAAATATGGGATTTAACAATCACTAAGGAGGGAGGGAAATAAGTAGAATGAAACAGCTTACTTCAGGAAAACAGGCTTCAACAAATTCAGAAAACAGATTGGAGAGATCCTGTGAATGTCTAAGAAGAATAAGTGAAAAGGTATGGGGGACAATTCATGTCTACAACTGTTAAAGGCACAATTACAAATTACGCTAATGTGGATGAGGGCTAAGAAGCATAACAATAAATTAAGCTGGCTAAATCATGAGTTTTTAGTGACCTCAAAGGACAAAACCCCTTCATGAATCAGGTTAACTGGCATAAGTGCTGGAAAAAAATAGAGGAACAAGTAATAACTTCTAAGTATATTCAAAAAGTAGCGAGTGAAAACTGGTGTGAAATTGTTGGTTTGACAAGATAGGTTCTTATGAAAATTGTTTGCTGAGTGGACAAGACTTTGATGTTTTTTAGACCTTTTTGTGTGCAAAATTTAAGACTCTGGGTTATGAATTTGCATAGCAGGTTGGAAACTGTTGTTGGAATAGTCAGAAGTGTTACCCTGTCAGCTGGAGGGGAATATCCAGAGGGATCCACCAGCTGGCTGTCAAAGTTCAGAGCTAAGTTTTTATTAGTGATTTGGATGAAGAACGTGTATTTTTATTACATTCACAGGTCAAACTGTGCAGGAGGAAACTGGGAGTAGCTGTGACCATTTTATGGCAGATCAACTGTCATACGATTCAACAGGGGGATCAGCTGGGATGAAGCCATGCTTTTTTTCTAAACAAAAAGCATATAATTTAGTGGTTAAATGTTTCTGAGAACATGGATTTACACAACTAACAAATTTTCTGTAGAACAGCATCTATCGTATTAGTACTGTTATAAATTTAATTTCTGTGTTCTCTTAATTTGGATACCCATTTTCTCCCTCCATTTGCAACTTACAGACCACTTTCCTTGCAAATCAGACATTCTCATGAGTGTTTACTGTTATTATTTTAAGATACAGTCTTCTCTGAACCTAGCCAGCCTCTTGTGGCAGTCCCTTGTTACTTGGATGTAGGAGGTTCTATATTTGTTAAATTTCCTCACCCACTGGTGACTCATTTCCATTGTAATTTATACTTTTATTTTTGTGGATGGCAGTCCTTGTGTTGTCAGCAGAGCAAAGCTAACTAGGTTTGGTCTATTCCAGAGCAGCAAAGTATGCCAGTCCTCCTTCACGTTTGTATTACCTTGTGGCTGAGGAGAAGTCAGTTCATTCTGTTGCGAGGGAAGTGATCACAGGTGGTTACACCCACTGCCTTGGGTGGTGGTAACTAACTAGCTCTCACCTTATAACATTTTTGAAAAGCAACCTGTGCTGGTCATACTTGTGTGCAAGAGGGTTACACCAGGACTTGTGGGCTTTTAGAACTTGCAAAGAAGTTTAAAGATACAGGATGGGGAAGGAAATTTATTTTAGCCTGTAGAAACTAAAATGTACACATGCAGAAAATTTCTGAAGCTCCATTTTTAAAGAAATTAGGAATTTAAAAGTGCGGAGGAAGCAATGCTCTCTTTTTAAGTGTCAGAGAGCATTATTTGTTGTACATAAGGAATTCTGCAGCATATCTTACCCTGTGTCCTATTCATATAGACAACAGCCCTGGAAGGAAAACGAGTTGTAGAGGAACCCTTGTAGAGACAGTAAACTGTTGTGTACAGGTTCCACTGCAAGGTCACTGCAGTGTGTCTGCACCATGCTTTGCTGTCCTCTAGATTTGAGGAGGACTGAGTAGCTCTAGCATGGTGCTGGACCTGATGTGCTGTATCCCTTTGTACTGTACTCGAGCAAATAAGCTCTTGCAGAAAGAGAGCGCAGAACAGACAGGTGCTGCTTTCTCTTTCATGTCTTAGACATGGTAGGTCTATTAGGACCAGGCTGGGCTTTGTTTCAGACCAACAGGGAGATCCCACCTTCAGCTAGAGGTGAGAATGGATGGCATAGGTAGTATCTGCATCTTACTGTGCTTCAAGTAAAAGCTGGCTGACAGCTTTCTCTTGGCCTGCCCATGGCCTTTAGAATAGAAATACATGGAGCCTATGATGCAAAGAATTCATGTTTAGTTTCTTTCAGCTGTAAATTGCTCTCTCTTACACTCAATCCAGGGTCTAGAATGCTCTTGGACTGTGGGGCCTTGTCTATATTAGTAAGGGGTAGTAGGAGAAGATCAGTGGATCCAAGTGGCTGATGTTGAGTTTCCTCACATCTCCATTGCATGTGATTCAGAGAGTTTACTTCAGCTTAAATGTGGTCTACTTCCCACGACTGAACGTCTACAATACATGTAGTTTGAAGATCTCAAAAAGGAAAAAAAGTGTTAGGTAAATGCTGCAGATGTGGCTTTCATATTGCCTTGGCATCTAACACCCTGTTAATTTTTGAAATGTTTTGTAAGTGAGGATTTCTTCTTTAAAAAAAAAAACAACAACAAGTTATGCACACAGAAACTACTTTGAGATCCAAATCAGTGTGTGTTAAATAAAGGCAGCACAGGATTTACTACAAAACCACATTTGCTTTGAATCAGGTTGCTACTGTAGACATAGTCTCACAAATACCCTAAACTCTGGGATGTCCAGGTCAGACTCAAGATGTAGCAACTCTACCCTGAGACCACCTTTACCTGTTTTTAGTCACAGGAAAGTTATCTTGCATTCCTTATTTTGACTGTCTCTGAATAACTGATTGATTAGAAGAAGAGCTAGCAACTTGAATGTATTTCATTGTGATGTAGGGTATCGTTGTGGAGATTTAAGCAGTGGCATCAGCTGTCAGTGACATGCAAAGGTGCTGATTTTAACAGGTGTTTTGCCTTATTTTAAAAAGGTCTAATGAGTAATGGCAAAAAGGTAGGAGCTTGTGAGGGTATTGTAGTTCTCCTGGGTGAATACAGAAAGGATTGGCAGTTTGGAGAAGAAAGGAAGGAAAATGTAAATCTGAACTGTTTGAGTCTGGTTGCGTTAATACTCTTGAAAGAGAGAAAGTGAACATTGAAAGTCCCTAGACTGTAGGAATAAGAAGTTAATAGATTCAGTAAAGAAAGTAATTGCTAGAAATAGAAAAGGATTTAAGAAAAATTTGAGTGTCAATACAGATGGGAAAGACCCTGAAAAAGGAACTTTTCTGCCCACAGGAATACAAAAAAATATAAAATTAGAGTAGTTAATTTTCTGAAAACATGGAGCTTCAAACATGGTGGGACTGAAGGTACATTGTTTAGCGTTTATCAGGGACTTTTATTTTCCAGTGGGAAGAAACAGTCATCTTCAAAATCAAGTCAAATCTTCAACACTACAGTAAGGTGGGCTCATTTGGAAGAAAAGATGACTCTGTATTTAATGACATTCTGCGAGTGGTATTTTTTTACAAGATTACCTTAAAGTGATGACAGTGATTAAATAGTACAATTGTACCGTGCTTGTCATGAGAGGAACATCCAGCACAATTCATTAACTCTGAGATGACTCTTCAGTTGTCAGTCCTGAAACTGGATGTGATAGAAGATGGGAATAGACAGTTGGGTAGTGGTAATTGATGACTCATTTCAGTATCTTAGACAAGTATTTCACTAAACAGACTAGATTTATCAATGTAATACATTTATTTTTCTTATTGTATAACACACTGTCAGGGCATTGCCATAGCTTTGCTACATGATGAATTGTTCTTGCTGCAGAACATGGAGTGATACTTTAAATGTTCATATTTTTTTTTAACTACAAAACAAATTCCTCATACAGTTTATACATTTATTATAACAAAATATACCTTAAAGGAAATAACTGATTCCATTTTCCATTGAAAATAATTTATAAAGACTCAATAGCCAACTTATTAAAAAATGCGGGAAGATAAAAGGCACTAAATATTTAAGATCTAGCATATGTTTTTCATCTTTTCTAAAGGCTCATTAATGAGCAGCTTATATTTAAACTTTTCAGTATCTTCATTTGTACTCTCGAGTCCTCTGTGAAATGCTAGCAAATGCAGGTTTCTATAAGAACAATAGATCAGCAACAAGAGGGTAGTTTCTTTAAAAGATTATGTATCAGTGCTAAAAGCATGGCTCAAGTTTTAAGATTTCCTTTGGGGAAACAGCAGTCAGGTTTAACTTGGTTGGGAGTTGCAGTTTACCAGGAGCATCTGGAAAAACCCTGAAGCATTCTGTATTCCGTAGGTTTTTATATGTGCCATAAACTTTGCATTAGGGGGCATATGTGGCCTGAACCTGTGATGATATGAGCTTTAAGAAGGAAACTGGCAAGCTAAACATGTTTCTCAGTGCCGCGATTGAGAGACGGGACTCAGCTTGATGCAAGCAAAATGTCGATTTATTGTACGCCATCATTTCTTTTTATATGCTTACATTGACTACGTGTTTTAAACAGATTGGTCCTTTGGTACATACACTGCTTATGCGACCGCATCTGATTGGTCAGTGACAGACAATGTGCTGTCATTAACAAACATCTTGAAGACACTTAAGAAGTACTTAAGGCTTCTTTCAGTAGGGAGTCAGGAGTCTGCTTATCTCAGTGTTGATCAAGTTCCTGTTTTCAGGTCTTTGTTTGGTCCCTTTATGGTCCCAAGGTTTACAGCCTACAAGTCGTCCTCAACACGTCCCTGACCCCCGACAAGTCCCACATCTCAGTACTCTTATAAATACCATCTGAAACAAAAGTGGCATTACCAAGTTTCAGTTATAAATTTTGTTGCTAATAATTGAGTGTAAGCAGTGACTTCTGTGGTAAACATTTTGTTCATGTGAAATACCCACTCACGTTCGCATAAAAGGCCTGTATTTTGTGAACTCCTTTCTCAATAAACCAGAAATGTGCAAATAAGAATCTGTATAGGGAAAAGAAACCAAGTGATCAATTATGTGAAACATGTAGGATGTCCTAAATGTTATTGAATCCAGACTTCAATAGAAATATATACATTTTTTATGAAAATTAGAAAAATTTATGGTTCTGTTGAGATTAAAGGAATCCTCTGTGATTGTTTTTATTGCTGCTTGTTTTCTGTTTTTGAGTGGCCTGTTGCCTTCCTGTGCATCAGAAGTGTAGAGTAGAATTTCTACTTTTCTTCAAAAATTGCTGTAAAATAAAAAAATAAAATTCAGACTAGACTGAAACATTCCTGTAATGCTTTATAGTGAATAGGGCAGAGTGGAAGGAACAACATCTCTCCAAAGCGTATCTTCTGAGGTTAGAGCTATGGTTTTCTTTTGGCTCCAAGTTTTACCTTTCTCACTAACAGAAATGAAGTCTGAAGAAGAGGCAGAAACTGGTTCTGATTGTATGAAGCATTTGTAACTGATTATCAAGTGCTGTGGATAATTGTACAGAATATTGCTGAACGTTTAAAAAAGTTTTGGAAGCTAGTTTTTCAAGCGTTGGTGAAAAGCTGATAAATTCATTTCAGTTTTACATGTCTAATGTAAAGATACTAAGGAAACACAGAATTTGAATTTTGATTAATGAATACAAAACAAAAGACCTAATTATTTTGGATATGGAAATAAGTGTATTGGGAAAGTGTTTTTTTTTTTCACAGAGGGAGTTTTTATACAGCTACATCCTCCCGCATCCTGTAGTAGTTGGCAGTTACAGGTTTGTCCAGATGGTGGCAACGTTGTCTCAGAAACAGTGCATACTGACAGCTCGATGAATATTCCTTTCGGGTGAGACTATGTAACAGAAAAACCTAGCTCTAAAATAATTGTATGTATGTGTGTTTGTACAGAAATAAAACTTGTATTGCAGACTGCCAGCTTCTAGGACAGTAATTCTGGAATGACAAAATAGTTTCTCAGTCTGGGTGATACATTATGCAGCAAAGCAATTACGCTGTGAAGAGCTCACTGCAGATTATAAAAGCATTAATATTTGAAAAACAGTGTTTGGGTGCAGTGATATGTTTTTCCTTCAGCTGCCAGAAGTGAACTGGCAACAGGCATGGTATGTTAATCTTGCTGACTTGAAAACCAGGAATAGCAATAAGTAGTCATACGGACAAGCAGTAACTTGCATGTTATCTGTTGCTATGGCCAGGTTTGATCTTCAGTGTGTATATTGATATTAAACTGAGATGCTGATCTTGTTGAATTTTGCCTGGTAGTATTAAGTTTCATATGCTGTACATTTGTTACTTTTAATTATTGTGGGTTTGGTTTGAGAACCTGTTTTGATTCTTTCAGTAGAGGTATGTGGGGAGATGATAGTTTAGGTTTGGGGTTGGCTTTTTTTGAGGTCTGTTTGGCCAAAAAATCAGATAGTAAAAAGAAATAAAATTTTAATTTCCTTGTGTTAACAGCTTTCTTCTACTGTGTATAGAGAAAGAAACAGTGTAGTACTGGACAGATATGGTTTTTTTAATAGGTGGAAAAATCGTAGCTAACTTTATTCATCATGCTGATTTAAACAGCTGCCACTTGCAGGGTTCAGAATAACAGCCCTTTTGGTCATTGTTACAAACGTGTTTCATTAGACATACCTTTTCTAAGAGTTAAAATAACTATAGGGTACTTGTGCTATCTTGATGAAGTTGTTTGCACTTTGTTTTCCTACCTGTATATCAAAAAGTGTTTTGACTCACCACTACATCAATCCATTGTAAATTAGCACAGGTGAGCCTGTTGTGTGTCCACAGTGGCAGAAGGAGGACAAGTTGTCCCAAAACCAGAGCTTTGGTGCTTTCCTATGAAACTGTCAGTCATATTTCATCCTTGGAACATGATCACTAGAGCTGAGTTTGTAGCAAACATGATCATTATCAATCAGGACACTGGCATATCATCGTACCTACTTTATGGCTAAATTCTATTGCTTTTAGTTTCATTATTCTGAAATACAAGGAGAATTCAACTTATTTTTCTGGTTCCAGAGGAGGAAAACAGTCAATCATTAATATGTACAAAAAGAACAAATCACCTACTTTGTATAAAGCTTTAGGGTTTGAAATTGTATTGGCAAACTAAAGAACAGATTTAACATAGAAGAAACTTGAAGTGTGTCTATAGCTGGTACAGGAAACATTTTTTTATTATGTCTGTATAATTAATTTCAGCTCATTTATGTGAGTTTGGGTTAACAAGATTGTAAATACTGTCCAAATGCTGTGTTAATTGTGATTGTCACATGAAAATTTTTGATGTCCACTTTTGCGGGTACCTTATTTAGTATATCTTTTTTTAGAGACTGTTTATTACTGTAAAATGACTAGAAAGAAAATGAGACCATTTAAATAAAAGTTGTGGGGCTACATTATTATTTTTAAAAAGGTAGACTAGGAGCGTAAAGAGCTGAACAAAAGAGTGCAGTTGAGAAACCATAGTAAAAGAGAGGTTAAATAAAAGGAGCTGAGGAAGGTTGGCATGCTACCCTGTGGGCCGCTGTAACCTTTTCAGTTTCTCCTGAAGAATAGAGAAGGTGGTAAGGAATTAGGTTTTTTTGCTTTGTACAATAAGTTTTTTTGTGTTCTTTATAGATCTTTAAAATACCAAATAAAGTTTCTGTCGTAAGAGGCTTGATCGTTTTAAGGTCAGATTTGCAGAGATAAGAACTGCTTTGCTTTGAGGAGAGGGAAGAATCTGTTTCATGCTCTGCTTCTGGGTATAGGAGTTGCACTGAAAGGAAGAACACCTGAAAATGAGTGTGACAGGTTGAGGGAATGAAAATGGTGAAATAGGGAGATAAGGTCTTAATTTCTATGTGTTCCTTGTTTATGGCCATGTGCATATGAAATGCAATGTGTTATCATTTGATCGTTCTTGAAGTGAGGACTAATTTGACTAGCCTCATCCATCTAAGTGATCTGGAGGCACCCTCAAGGGGAACTGCAGTCAGCCTGAAATTTGCTTCTGATGAGGAGAGGTCAAGAAAGGATGGATTCTGGCAGATTTCTGCAGGCAGTGGTCAGTGCTGTAGGAATTGAAAATGTCACAAGCTTTGGAACTCATGAAGCGCATGGACTGATTGATGTTTTGTACCTGTAAGAGGGATATTGAACTTGGGGATGATGAAAAGTTGGCCCATAAATCTGCAACCAGAAAAGTAGAATGGAAAGATGTGTAGCGCTATGCAGCAGGATGTCCAGTGCAAAGCCTGAGGAGCACCCTGAAGATTCTACCTACAGCAGACTTCAGTCTAGCAGATATCCAGAGAGAAAGTGAAAATGGATCTCAGTGAGTGGCATCACCTCAGCGAAAAATGTCATTGATTATTACAGTTAATAGAGAGAATGGGGGAGCACAATTGTATAAGGGTCCATTGCTTGCATGTCATCAGTATTTGTACAGGGGTGTTCTTTGGAAGCGTATTGGAAGAAAATGCCTGTTTGGCAAATTGGTGCTTCTGCCATCTAGTAGCCTGTATACGTTGGCTTGAGTTTTATTTCAGTCTTGCAGCAGAACTTCCTATAATGCAGATTTTCCAAACACCATAGTTTTTTAAGCAACTAAGACTTCCCACATTCTCAATAGTAGCTATATATTGCCATCAGTCGTTTATTTGCTTCTCTGTAAGAAGGTGGCAAAAAGGTCCAGGACATAAGTTGAGGCTTTTCTTCCAGTGCTATGGAATAATTGTTTGTTTTCTACTGAGGAATCTTAATTTAAGAAGATCTAATGAGGCAGCTTAGAATAATAGAACTTTACCAGTGTTTCTCAGCTTTGCAGTCCTGCCTGCTCCTTTTTCACCCTTATCCATAAACAGTATTCATATTTTTTTCTCCTTTTTGCTTAGTGTATAGCAGTGACTCATTCATATGGTCAAGAATGCTCAAATTTAACAGTTGTAACAGGAAGATACACTATGAAGTGAAGAAATTAAGATAAATTAATTGAGCTCAATTGCTCCTTCATATTTTGTTGTGTAGAAAATTAAATGCATCTCCCACCTCCATTTGGTCAGTTGTATTATTTATCATGTTTTGCTGTCTGGATCAGTATCCCAAAGGCGGTTGGCAGCCAAGGTGGGGTTCTGCCTGAAGCAGGGGAGGAATTCATTCAGGAGCATAGTTCATGTTTGATTAGTATAAAGGTTAATCGTGTAGGTTGATAATTACATTTACTACTGCACCGTTAAACTTCAGTGAACTGAACTGTCAGAATTGTTTCTCTGAATGTATGGAGCATAAGAGAGGAACTGAACATCATCTTAATTCGGCATCACCAATAGAATAAATTGGCATTCAGAGAAGACTTCCTTTTGTAGCCTGCTGACTGCTTCGGCTCCTGTAATGCATGCTGGGTGATTAGGATGTGAGCAAGGGGGAAATAAAGTTCGCAGTCATGCAGAGTGGCAAAATCTGTGGCTTCCAGTAGGATTGCAGGCAGTTATTTCAAGGAGATGAATCCAGTAATAAGGTACTAAAGGAACACTTGTTTTGCTCCCATGATGAAATGGATCACAAAAGATTTAGTTTTTTTAAAAAAGAAATGCAAAGAAATTTGGAAGGCACAGCTTAAAGTAGTAATGTGTGTGGAAAAAACATGGGCAACTTCAAAAGACCTTGCTATCTAAAAGAACTTCAAGGTTCATTGTTTAAGATAAGCCACATTTTTGGTAGTTCTTGTGGAGGTGTTGGTTCTGGATCGTCTTTCTTCAGATATTGTCTCGGTCCTGTGCCCTTACTCAAGGTGGTCCTTGCAATTACTTTTTCGGACCAGCATGGGTCCAGGGCACAGTGACTTCAGAGTTAGCTTAATTTGTTTGTATCTAGCAGTGTTTCTTGTTCCCCTATCAACAAGCATTCATTCTTGTTGAAAGAAATGAAAAAAAGGTAAGTCTAGTGAAGAAGAGCTTCATGCTGTACAAGAGTTGTGAAAGGTTCAGGTGGAGCAAGAGAGAAGCCTCAGAGCTGGATATTACCAGGAGACTCTACAAAGAGTGTTTCAATATTATGGCTGAAAACTGTGAGTTACTTGTTTAGCCATGAGATCTTGTCTACTTGCACTTCAGAAGTGGTGACTTTTTCTAGTATACTAGCTAGAAATACTGAGTGATGTTTGGTATAGTCATTACAATATTGAAACAAGTAAAGGTTATTTTAAACTTTAGATGAACTGATCTTCTAAAAGCTTTAAAAAAGTTTATCCTGATGTCAACAACCTATAATTGTGGAACTATGAATGTTTCAGTTATGGTGATATGACTTTCATAAGTGGATGTAATGTATCTTTTTCTATTTTTAGTCAGTCAAGAAATGTTAGTTAATAAATGATTACTTGATTATAGCCAGACCCAGCTGTTATGCTTTCTCTTTTACTACATCATATTCTTAAAAAACAGACTTTGACTGTTTTTCCCTAAGAAATGAGAATAAACTGATTCTGTTGAAATCAATGACAGAACGTCTGTTGTCTTCCAGAATTTCACTTCTTTTTGCAATTCTTGAAAAATACCTATTGAGAGGACTCTGTGTAAATGTCTATTTAATTTAATGCATGTGGCATGTGTTGGTGTTTAAACTAATTTAAAAACAGTAACTGTAAATACTTTATCTAAGCAGTATGCTAGAAACACTGGACTCTAAAATTGCCAAAAAATAAACTGTTCATTGTTCCATTTTCTGTGAAACTACTTAGCTATAATAAAGTTATCATCCAGGTTTATTTACATGGTAAGGTAAATCTCTGATCTGACAGTTAGTAGAAGGTAGTACTTCTGTCAAAAAAAAAAAAAAAAAGGCAGAGTGGTCCTCTTCCTTCATCTGGCTGCTCATGGCTACCTTCTAACACTGACCTCTCCCTCTTTCTCACTGGAAGTGTTTGTGCAGCCTTGTGCTGGGTCTGTCATCTGCTTAACCTAGTGTGCTTCCTTATTTCCGCAAGAGTAGTTATCTGGTCTGGTTCATGGCACAAGCTGTGTAAGAAAGCAAAAAGCACCCAGGGATGAGAACAAGGCAGGTCTGCTACTTTCAGTGGGTCTTCTAGCTTGAAATGCTAGTTGAACTGCTAATCCAGGTTCACTACGTTGTAATTCTAAAGAAACAAGGGCTGCACTGTTTATTTTTACCTATCTGTGAATAACCAATGGATACTTGGAAAGTACTGGTATTGTTTTTCTCAGCTCATATTTGTACTAGCATTTAGAACTTTGCCACATCTTATCATACAAAGCAAAATTCTGAATTAAACCTAGTATAGTGATTATAAAAAAAAAATCAAAAGAGTAGTTTTAGAAATAAGTCGTGGTTATTATCTTATGTGTTTGGGACATTTTTTTTTTACTCTAATAGTTTTGTATCTTTAAGAATTTCTTCAGATGAAATTGAGACATTTGTCCATGTTATTAAAACATACTTGATAATTTCGTATGGATATTTCCTCATTTTAAAAAAAAAAAGTTTAAGTCCATTCCTGATTTAAGAACCAAGAATACAGAACACATAAGCAAATCATGGCATTGCTTCGATGTGGTACACCAAAATTTCATAGGTTTTTCTTGAAATAATTAAGTGGGAAAATGACAGGTAGTTTATGAAATCAGCTGGTTTTGTGAAATGTCTATCATCTCGGATCAAAAAGACATGCCATGTTAGCAGTTTCTGAGCCAGAGCTGGAAAATGGGCAGCTCCTGGGTCTGACCCAGATATGTAATAGCATGGGATAAAGTCCAGAAAACTGGACCCTGGATTCCTTGTGAACCTGAAGGTGAAGTGGGGTTGACGCAGTTGATTCACCTAAGTTTGCTGTTGCTGAAAGGGAGAGATCTTGTTCTTTCTTCACCTTCTCTCCCCTAAGCTGGCAGTAGCACTCATGAGACCTGTTGCTGCGCCAGTTTAACTCAACACAGTAGAAAAAGTTGAGCAAGTGGTCCCATGAGCTATGGAGCTTGGACAAAGGAGGAAGGTGGAACCTTTGAGCTAAAAGCGGGGTGGCAGGTTGGTGACTCTGGGTGGGGGAACCTAAGAGACTTACCAGTGTAACACATCCCTCCTTGTGTAGCTTGATCTTCAGTGTTTTTATAGGATTACCTATGAGGTTTAGATTTTTGTTTTGTGTTAGAACAAAACATGGCTCTTTTATGTGAGAGAGAGCAGTGGTAGTATTTGCTGAAATAAGAAATTTAGTGTCATTTGTTGTTATGATCACAGGTTTTTGGCAGGTATATTAAACAGTCTTCCAATCCTGGAAGAAGCCATTTAATGCTGTCACCAGAAGAGAATAATGCCAAATTGAGGATTTTAACAGACTTTCTGTAAAGTTTATGTCAGTGGAATCTCTACTAATATTTGATTTACCTTCAGCTGGAGCCACGGTCTTTATGGTCTGTGCAGATCCTGTACGATGGTAAGGTAATGGTTCTGAGGAGCTCTTTGTCTGTGCTAGGCCAGGACTTTCCTCTGAGAGGGGAAAGGAGGTACAAAGGCCCTATCTCTTTGGAGGTCATATTAATTTTTAGACTTTTACAACAGCCACAGCATTCCTGAGTGTGATTGACTCTGTCACTCTGTCCTCTGAAACAGGAATATAGACAGACTCTCAAAGAGGAGTAAATAATTGTCTGGTTTCTGCCGTTCCAATGTGCAACAAGGCGGTTCGGTACAGTCTATCACTCTGACCTAATCTCTTCATGTCCTCTGGTTGTTCTCATCTTCCCCTCAGTAAAAGAAAGGTGGCAATTCCAAATCAGAATTAGAGGCCTTGGATGCCACACCACAGCAGCCTACCAAAATAGTCTCTATGTACCAGAAAACCAGCAAGAAACATGCTAGTTCTGTAAGTCCCATAGTTGCAAGCTAGTTGTTGTATATTTGGTTTACTTTAATAACATTGAGGCAGCTGATGAGCAGACAGTTAAAGTAAGGAACAAATATGGGTCACTTAAACACCTCGGAGCCAGTTACAGTCACACCTACAAAAGAAAGTGAGCTTCAACCAGTAACACATCTGACCTCCCTCCTGAGTGACAGCTGTGCATGGGCTGGCTTTCTGGTTTTTATGAATTGTGACGCGGTATGTCTCTGAGCTTGTAGTAAGCTTAGGTACAGTAACTTTTTGTATGAAGGGTAGTCATCAAAATACCTTATAGTAATGCATCTTTGAATTATTAAAGTACATAAGACATCAGGGCTTTCAATATGAATTACTGTCTCATGACCCAAAAAAGACTGCACTGAGTTTTATCACGTGGTTGCATAGCTATAAATATTGTTCGTTTGCCATGGGAGGGAGTCACCTTATCACAACCAGTGTAATTCTGGGGGAGGGACAGAGAAGGGGCAAACACCCATGTTGTACTACCCAAAAGAAGATGGAGATGTCTAAGATACTGTTGTGCTGGATGTCCACATCTAAAAGATGATTCCTTCTAGTTAAAGGGAAGAGTGTTGATAGAGCAAATCAAATCTGGCAAATCACAAATGGCTACAGGATGGTGCCACAGCCAGGGGTTTGGCTACTTAGACCATGGGACTCAGAGAAACAAGATTTATTGTGGGCTGATGCATCCATTTTTCAGAGGGGAAGAGCATCTTTGATCAGAGGCTTGCCAAGCTTGTGAAGAGGGCTTTAAACTAAAGTTGCCGGGGGAGGAGAACCTCGATCCATCCCACTCCTACCAGTTTGATGCCAGGGCAGCAATAGATGCCCAGAGTCTGGAGAAGGGTCACAGGTCAACAGGAGAGCACCTGGAGTGCAGCACAAAGGAATTCCAGCCATTAAGTCAGCTTCATTGGGGGCCCAACTTAAATGCCTCTATGCAAACACTGGTAGCATGGGGAATAAACAAGAGGAGTTAGACATGTGCACGCGCCCACAGGGCTATGATCTTATTTGCAGGAGATGTGATCAGATGGCTCCTATGACTGGAGTGTTGCGACAGAAGGATGCAGCCTCTTTAGGAAGGACAGGAAGAGGACACAAGGAAGGAGTGTCATCAGCTATGTCAGTGACCAGCTGGAGTGCATGGAACTCTGCCTGAAGATGGATGGGTAACCAACTGAGAGCTTATGGGTCAGGACTAAAGGGAGGGCAAGGACAGGTGATGCTACAGTGGGGGTCTGCTACAGGCCACCTGACCAGGAAGATCTAGCAGATGAAGCTCTCTGTAGACAGATAGGAGCAGCCTCATGTTCACAAGCCCTGGTCCTCATAGGGGATTTCAGCCATCCTGATGTCTGTTGGAGGGACAACACAGCAGGGCATAAGTAATCCAGGAGGTTCCTGGAATGTGTTGATGACAACTTCCTTCTCCAATTGATGGAGGAGCCAATGAGGAGAGGTGGCATGCTGGATCTTATTCTCACTAACAAGGACAGGCTGGTGTGGAATGTGACGCTTAAGGGCAGCCTTGGCTGCAGTGACCATGAGGTGGTGGAGTTCAAGATCCTTAGGGCAGTGAGGAGGGCACATGGTAAGCTCTCTACCCCGGACTTCAGAAGAGCAGACTTTGGCCTCTTGAGGGATCTGCTTGCCATAGTACCATGGGATAAATCCCTGGAGGGAAGAGGGGCCCAAGGAAGCTGGCTAATATTCAAGGCTCACCTCCTCCAAGGTCAGGAGCGATGCATCCCAACAGAGGAAGTCAGGCAAAACCACCAGGAGGCCTGCATGGATGAACAAAGAGCTTCTGGGAGAAACTCAAACAGAAAAAGGAAGCCTACAGAGGGTGGAAGCAAGGACAGGTAGCGGGGGAGGAATACAGAGAAATTGTTTGAGCAGCCAGGGATCAGGTTAGGAAAGCTAAAGCCTGGATAGAGTTAATCTGGCCAAGGACATCAAGGACAACAAGGAAAGCTTCTGTACATATGTTGGTGGTAAAAGGAAGATTAGGGAAAATGTGGGCCCTCTCCAGAAGAAAACAGGAGACCTGGTTACCCAGAACATGGGGAAGGCTGAGGTACTCAACAACTTTTTGCCTCGGTCTTCACCAGCAGGGGCTCTAGCCACCCTGCTCAGGTCTCAGAAAGCAAAGGCAGGTGATCAGGCCCAGTCAGCATGGGTTCATGAAACGCAGGTCCTGTCTGACAAACCTGATCTCCTTCTATCACAAAGTGACCCGCTTAGTGGATCAGGGAAAGGCTGTGGATGTTGTTTACCTGGACTTTAGTAAAGCCTTTGACACCATTTCCCACAGCACTCTCCATGAGAAACTGGCTGCTCATGGCTTGGATGGGTAGAAAACTGGCTGGATGGCTGTGCCCAAAGAGTGCTGGTGAAGGGAGGCAAATCAGTTGGTGGTTGGTCACAAGTGGTGTTCCCCAGGGCTCACTACTGGGTCCAGTTCTGTTTAATGTCTTTATCAATGACCTGGACAAGGGGATTGAGCGCACCCCCAGGAAGTCTGCAGACTACACCAAGTTGGGCAGGAGTGTGAATCTGCTTGAGGGTAGGAAGGCTCTACAGAGGGGTCTGGGCAGGCTGGATCGATGGGCCAAGGCCAATGATATGAGGTTCAACAAGGCCAAGTGCCAGGTCCTGCACTTGGGTCACAACAACCCCATGCAGCGCTACAGGACTGGGGGCAGAGTGGCTGGAGAGCTGCCTGGCAGAAAAGGATCTGAGTGTGTTGGTTGACAGCTGATTGAATATGAGCCAGCAGTGTGCCCAGGGGGCCAAGAAGGCCAACAGTATCCTGGCCTGTATGAGGAAGAGTGCGACCAGCAGGACTAGGGAAGTGATTGTCCCCCTGTACTTAGCACTAGTTAAAGGCCCCACCTTGAATACTGTGTTCAGTTTTGGGCCCCTCACTACAAGAAAGACATTGAGGTGCTGGAGTGTGTCCAGAGAAGGGCAATGAAGCCAGTGAGGGGTCTGGAGAACAAGTCTTATGAGGAGCAGCTGAGGGATCTGGGGTTGTTTAGCCTGGAGAAAAGGTGGCTGAGGGGAGACCTTATCACACTCCACAACTACCTGAAAGGAGGTTGTAGAGATGTTGGGGGTTGATCTCTTCTTGCTAATAACAAGCAATAGGACAGGATGAAATGGCCTCAAGTTATGCCAGGGTAGGTTTAGCTTGGATGCTATGAAAAAGTTCTTCACAGAAAGGGTTATCAAACATTGGGACAGGCTGCCCAGGGAAGTGGTGGAGTCGCCATCCCTGGAGGTATTTAAAAGACAGGCAGACGTGGTGCTTAGGAACATGATTTAGTGGTGGTTTTGGCAGTGTTAGGTTGATGGTTGGACTCTGTGATCTTAAAGGTCCTTTCCAACCTAGACAATTCTATGATTCTAATATCCTGGAGCAGATCCTCCTGGAAACTCTGCTAAGGCACATGGAGAATAAGGAAGTGATCAGTGACAGCTGACATGGCTTTACCAAGGGCAAATAGTGCCTGAGAAATTTTGTGACCTTCTATGGCAGGGTTACAGTGTTGGTGAATAAGGGAAGAACAACTGATCTTATCTACCTGGACTTGTGCAAAGCATTTGACACTGTGCTGCATGACATCCTTGTCTCTAAATTGGAGAGATGTGAATTTGTCTCAGTGGATAAGGGATTGGGTGGATGGCTGCATTCAAAGAGTTGTGGTCAGCGGCTCAGTGTCCAAGTGGAGACCAGTGACGAGTGTTGTTCATCAGGGGTTGGCACTGGGACCGGTGCTCGATATTGGGTTTGAAAATATTGTATATATTTCATTATTTTCTTTTTTTGTGTTCTTTTTATTTTTTATCATTATTCTCTTTTGATCATGTTTTATATTATTTTTTGTTATTGTCTTTTCTTTTTATAATTAATATTTCGTTAGAGTAGTTTTAGTTTTCTTTTCAACCCCTAAGTTTACTCCCTTATTTTGTCTCCCATCCCTTCTGGGAAGGGAGAGAGAGATTAAAAGAGAGCATCTGTTGTTTGTTTATTGGCTATCCCAGCCCAAACCATGACAACAGCTTGGTTGCTACTCCTTAAAAGGGGATGTAATAGAAATGCTGGTAAAGCTACATTATGTCTGGTAATCAAGACAAAGGAGCTGGTTATTGAAATACATCAGCTTGCAGACCCTGGCCTATTTTGAGCTGAAGGGGATTGTGTTCTCTTCCTCAAGTGTTCTCGGATCCCTGTAGATGTATTACCTTCGGTGCAGAGTTCATGAAGGACATCTTTCTATAGTAGGAAGGTATGGCATAATGTGAAACAGGAGTACTACTACCTAAATGTAAATGGAGAATTAAGTGGAAATAAATTGTGTGAGCTGAAAGTGAAGAAACTGATAAACTGTAATAGTTGCACAGTGGAAGCCGAAGGCAAATTCAATGTGATGCTTTGTTCTGTTCAGATGTGTAAAGTGCAAATGCAGGCCCTCTGTATAGATGGGTGAGGGAATGGAATAAATTTTAGCTACTTTTCTTTAAAAATGTTTTTGCTTGTTTTTCTTCTGTGGGCAAGCATGTCCTGAGACCGGGTACGGCTTCAGTGACTGGCTTCCTGGCTGGCTAGGTGGAATAGATGTATTAAAAAGTCAAGATAAAATATTGCTAAGAATTGTTTAATGCTAAAATTACAGCAACCAGGTCCTATGTTCTGCATATTGATCAGGGGTGAATTTATATAGGCTGCTAAGTCAATTATAGGCATCTTTACTCTTACACTGACATTGCTGAGTGTAATGCAATAGGATTGATGATTCTTGGTCATTGTTTCTGGTGCCCCCCTGCACTGTATCTTTCTCTCTTCAAGTGTTTAAAAAATAAAAATAAAAATCAGGAAATCTCAAATATTTAATTTCCTCCTTACTGCAGTTTCATTATCTGTGGAGGCCTGTTTTCTTTCTCCCGTATTCTACCAAACAAATCTTAAAAAGAAACACCTATTTCTGAAACTGGAAGAATACAAAATTACAGTACGAGAAAATGAAGCTGGGTTGTTGCATAGTGAAATGTGTTTGTTTATATGCGGTATTTTCAAATTATTGACCTAATAGTAGGAAAACACCCTGCTGTAGAACTACTTCAAAATTTGCTGTGCTACTGGGCAAAGAGAAAGAGCCATCTCTAGTTTTGTGTTATCTTCCTGGTTCCTGGCTATTGTAGCACTATTTCTCCCATCCATGTAGTTTAAATTTATTTACAGGTTTAAAGACAGAATTGAAGTGCTCATGCTTTCTGACTAGGAAAGCAGCCTTTGCAGCAGTATTATAAATTCATGAGTAGGGTAGGATGCATATGCCAAGTCAAGAGAAGATGATGTCATAGTAATTGAGCCTGAATGACAGATTTAGGAGTGTGGAAAATGAGGAAAGTTATTGAAAATCTTTCTCTCTCTCATTAGAGAGAAATCCCGAGTATAGACAACAGAGTTCTAATTCTAAAACAATACCAGAAGGAAAGGAGAAGAGTGATGGCATTCTTCATCATGATAGTGCAGAAAGGAAGGCGAATAAGATCTGTTTTAGACATGCTGATTTTAATATAAAGATCAGGCATCTATTTGGAGGTGTCAGGGAGAGAGAGATCTTAAGGCAGAAGGAGGCGAGTCTTGAAATTGTTAGAAGAGTTTGGTTTTGTGTCTGAGATGGGTAAACCCTGATAGTAAACTCGAAACAACTATGGAGAGTGCTTAGCAGTAATTTGTATCGGAAACAATCAGTGAAAGAGATTTGCATTATGTTATGGCATCCTGCACTACAAATGTTTGTCTGAAGGGTGTTTGTGTTGCAAAGATTGCAATGTCTCCAGAGGTGAAATATAGAAAGACAAGAGGGGATCAAGGACAGCCAGTGCCAGGAGGCAGTAGCCTTGTAAGTATTGCAAGATAATTATTAGTTACATATTTCTGAGAGCAGCTGTTAGAACAATTGCTGCAAATCTTCTAGTGCACTGGATCTTTCTAGCTCATCTTGCTCTTCAAAATGCTGACACAACAGAAGAAGCTGGAAGTCAATGAAGTAGTGTAAGAGAGAAAATGTAACTATAGCAAGAAAGGGTATAGGGGATTTTTTTTGAAAGCAGTATTGTTGAGAGACTATATAGAGGAAGTGTCTTGAAAGGCCAAACAAGTATACCTTGGAAATAAGGTAAGAGGGGACAAAGACTTGGACCAAATCAGAGATTTTCCTCATAGTGAATATAGTTAGAAAGAAATGGATTTGGAGAAAATGAAAAGTGATTATTTTTTAAAAAAAAAAAAAACAAAAAAGGCAAGCACTTTTCAGTGGGAACTTAAAGGTTGGACGATGATTGGTATTTAGGGTTCAGTCCATTTATAACTGCTGCTTGAAGCAATAAATAATTCGGGGGTCAGGGAACAGAAACGTATATGCATTTGAAATTTAGGAGAATCTTACCCTGCGGAGTTTTTAATTTCTTTCTCCACCAATTATGGAAAGTGAATGTGTTCTCTCTCGTTAACGTACTGTACATTAATGACTGTTCTTTCTTCAACATTTACTTTGAAGTATTGCATTAAATGTATAATGTGATATAATAATGTCAGTTTAATCTCTGTAGCACTCAATTGTTTTTGGGATGATGCACCTGCTTCTTAGAAGGGAGTAGCTTTTAGCTTAATTTGAATTATATTTTAAGTACTGGTCCAGTTAACAAAAAATGAGAAATTCCATCTGTTCAGTTGTTGTGTAGAAGAATGTTTTATCTCTGAAGCACGTTATCATATCTAAAATTGACAGCATAATCTGTTGTTTATTTGTTGGGGGTTTTTTGTCCCACTTCCCCAGTCGTCTTTTGGTACAGTTTTGATTAAAAAGAAGTAATTCTGTACTTAAAACCAACCTGTCTCAAATGATGAGTTTTTTTTTTCTGTCATTTCCATGGCACTGCAGTGGCCAGGCAAGTCATGATATGTATGCAGTATTCACTAGATTTTCCACTTACTTCCCCCTCACACCCTCAAGCTGTGAAGAGTATAGCAACCTGTGCTTAATTTTAGTAACATTTCACAAGTAGCAATAGCATTTTACCCCTTTATGAATACCCTGTTCATCTGTAGCTGACATACTGCTGAATAGCTGCATGCACTTCTTTTTCTCAGGGTATCTTCCCAAGGTGTGTGCTGTGGCTTGCCTTCTCTCGTGCTGAAGGAGGTCACAGATGATGAAATCGATATTTCTGTGAATTTAGAAAATTTTGCATTCTGAGATTGAAGTTTGTAATTTACTGGATATTGCTTTTATATTACTATTAAATATTAAAAAATAAATATTAAAACATTAAATATTTTATATTTGTACTGAATCTTGCCTTTTCAGAAGGCATCCAAATTTGTTTCTGAAGATTTACTGGCAGACTGGAACTTTTAGGTTGCTGTAGTTCAAGTTCACACAGTAGGTTAAATCTTAATATCACTATTGGATATTTTTAAAGTGTTAGCACTCTAAAATGACAATATTATCTTGAAATCTTACGTAATAGAAGACCTCATAACTGCTAGGTGAAAATGAAACTGTTATAGGAGGTAATTTCTAGGCAAGAGTTGATAGCCTGCGTGAATAAGGAGGCAAGTGCTTGGACTGACACCGGCGTGATGGGGTTCTGATGCGTTTTGTAAGTGAGGGAGCAGATATACAGAGATTGTGAAGTGTTTCTGTAATGTACTGAGCCATTTCAGCCGTTTTCTCTGAAATTCTGTGGGATGAGGTTCAAGAATGCGTTGACTCGTATTTGAGCCTGTGAGGAGATATGTCGCTGTATTCCAACTAGATGAACTAACCTGGGTGGAAGAGAGGGTACTACGATGAAGAACGAGCTGAGTAAAAAATTATGACATTGCTAATTAGGAAAAGATAGCAGTGTAAGGGAGTTTGCCAAAATATACAGAGGGACCTGGAGTTAGCTCAAAAGAAAAGATGATGATGGGTGCATCTGAAGATTTGCATAAGTGTGGATGAGTAATAAATTGCTGAAGGTTGATGAGGACTGAAACACAGTTGTTGTGGTTTGGGCCCTACAGGCCAGTGAAAACAAATGACAGGTGCTGCCCCCCACCTCTATCTCCAAGGAGAGGAGGGACAGAGAGAGAGAGAGAGACTTATGAGTTTAGAAGAAACTAAACTACTTTAATGAAAATAATAATAAATAATTTTAAAAAAAGAAAATAATGACATACATACAAAACCAGTATCAAGCTCCCAGGATGATTGTGTCACCAACAGGCACAGGGAAGGTCCCAGACTGGACTCAGCGATGGACAGGAGCTGGATTCCGGAATGCATGGATCGGGATCAAAGGCAGATGAACAGAGTCCTCTTCGGACGTCAGCCATTGAAGAGAGCTGACCCTTTGATCCTTCAGCTTTTATATTGAGTATGAGGCAGATGGGATGGAATACCCCGTTAGTCAGTTTTGGGTCACCTGTCCTGTCCACTCCTCCCCGCAGGTGCGACCCCTCTACACTTTTCTGCTTCCAACCCTTAGAAGAGGCTTAGCTGCAAAGTAAAATGGTAAAACAGAAAATAGGTTCTGTTTTACCTCAAACCAGGACAGCAGTATTTAATTCTGTGTAGAGAAAAAGAACCTCGAACTTGTTATAAAATGGGAGAGAGAATGCAAAATATATTTAAAATACACAATAACAACTGCCTGTTAGAATATTTGGATTATTTCTTTTTAAGTATGAGAAACATTAAAGACCTGGCAAACACTGTGTCTGCATCTGACAAGCAACAAAATAATGGACTAAAAGGAAAGTAATTGGTAGTTTTCTCTGTATCAATATTGATAAGTATTTAGGTGGTATACCTAAAATATGTTTAATAGGTGCGAAGGAAAATAGAATGGAGAAAAAATTATTAGAAGGCACCTTGTTTGATGGATGTATGGGTTATGATGTTGGATTAGTCTGATAGTTACGACTGTATCATACTTGGGACATCTGATGTGCAAAGTTAGTATACTTACCCTTTCCTCTGCCAGCTTCCAAAAAGAAGGTGGATCTCCCTCTCTCGCTGTTCCCACCATGTGGAAAGCCTTGGATGGAAGAAACCATACAAGGAAGTCCACATTCCTGTTTTCCTTTTCAGTGCTCTCCTTTCCATAATTTTTCATTCAGGGCAGTACTCTGGGTCTGCCATTTGTGATGCAGATTACGAGAGCAATTAAATTTAGAGAACCTTTGACAGCTCTGTGTGCATTTTTGACTGTCAAATTCTGAGCCTCATGCACTCCAGGGAGGAAAGTTTGTGTAGAAGAGATGCTTTGTCATATGAAGCAACTGTGAAACAGTTTTTTGTTGATGGTGGTTTGTTGCTTGTTTTGTTTTGTTTTTCCATTAAGACACTAACAGAAAAGTGTTTGGGCTAATCTTTGAAGAAGTAAGTGAAAGAAAGATGTTGAAACTTGTGCTACTTTTAGGAGGGACTAGGAATGCAGTTGTAAATATTAATGAGCACAGAAGGCTAGGATTTGATGGCAGATACCTAAAAACTAAGTTTAGTGCTTGTCTTCCTGTTATATCAAAGCTGTGGAGAACTCTCATGTTGTACACACAGCCTATTTTGGATGTTTATGATTGTAAATCTTATTGTTTATTGTCTCATTAATGGAAAATATTTGAAAATTACACTTAATCTGAAGAAACACAGAAAAAATGAGATATGTGCCTGATTATTCATTAACTAGCATGGCCTCACTCCAGGTGAGGCTTTCAAGGCTATCATAAATAATGATATTGGAGATCACTGAGCAACCTGATTATTCTTGCAGTTTTGCAAAGGGTGCAACAGTTCTGGAACACATGCTTTTCCAGAAACATGCACAGAAATTTGTATTATACTGAGAACTATTTTTGAGAGACTGGAGATTGACCATGTTTTCTTTTAAAAGATAAACCTTGTGTATATTGGAGGTGATGCAGTGTTATTATAGATACCATTATCCAAGCAATGCTTATAGAATTCTAGAAGTGTTTCATTTTTTGCCTGAGGGATAAAATAAGCATTTCCAATCACTTTTTAATTTCACTAGGGCTTTACCTGGTTAATAATGACATTTTTTCCTCTATGGATCCAGCAGCTGATAGAAGCACGCTGATTCTGTTCCCTCCTCCCTCGGTGGCAACAGAAACAGAGAAGAAAAAAGAAAGAGAAGCAGAAGGGAGATGAAAATGCAAGCACATAGGAACCAAGCTGTCTCCAAAATCACAGATAGTTTCCAAGGTTTAATGTTGTTTCTTTTCTCCATTCTTGCTAGTGTCCAAGTGCTTTTCCACAACCTTTTCCTGAGAGCGTTCAGTACAAGGGTGTCGCACTGGACAACGTGCTGGTGTTGCAGTGTTAAGCTGTTCTCTGTGTATCACTCCTGTGTTTCCTTATTAGCATGCCATAAACTGTGGAGACCATGTAGGAAGTATGAAAGTTACTGTTCCCAGAGAGGGCATGTCTTTTATGCCATATGGTAAATTAACTGACAATCCTGAAAATAATATAGTTTTAACCACTACCTATTTTCTGTTTTGAAAACTATTATTTGCACTGTAAGGCTTTATTAAACTTCATGTCAATTTTCTAGAAGATATTTTTAGAGTTTTTTGAGTGGAATGATTATCTTTAGTTAGAGATTGTCATGTTACAAAATATCTTTGATGAGAAAATAATTGACAGTTACAAAAACAAAGAGCGAAATCAAGCCCCTTTGTTTATTTTTATTATTCACTTCATTGCTGCCTGCTGCTGATATTGTCAATGATTATGCTGTATTTTAAAACAAAAATCAGCTTCATAAGGTGGTAGTGTTACCAGTCTTTCTAAGTAAAACCTTGCCATTTACAAACTTTTCCAGTTGCCTTAGGAAGGAGGTGAGAAAAAGAAAAACTTCATGAACTTCTGTGTGGGGGGTGGGGGCGGGGGAGATTTTGTTAAATTAAAAGCAAAGCTAAATAAACTGTTTAATACCATTATAGGAGGCAATATTTTTATTAAAACAACCAGTATATTTCCAGAAAAAACAAACAGACTGACTTTTAAGCCCAGAAACATATCTTCAGTTCTGAGTCAGAAGTTGAGTATGCAAAGGTAAATATGTGAGTTTGGGGGCATCTGGAAAGAGACTAATACAATCTGCAGGTGGTGTACCTTAGTGCCGTAACAATTACAATTTTTATTTATTTGAAATACTTCTGACACCTTGCTGAAATAGAAGTTTAATGTCATCCTAGGTTCATCTGACTTGTGACATTACTGCTTTATGCATTTTTTTTTTATATCAGCAGATGACTGAATTCCCCTTCTAATCCAAACTTTTACATAGCATAAAATTCCAAAACTGTTTTGCTCGAGATGAGGGCTCTTTTCAAGTGCTGTTCTTGTTAAGCATGCATATGTAATTGATATACTAATGACTTTCAAGGTTATATTGGAAGGAAAAAAGAAATCACACTTGTTTAGTAGCTGTAACTATGGTGCCAGAAGATGGCACTGAAGAAGTATGTAGCACATCATAGACTTTGTAGGATTGCATTTGTTGGATGTGTATTACAGTGAGTTTTCTTTTGTGCAGCTCTGTGTTGCTTATTAACACTGTTTTCAATTTTCATTTTCTTCCCTAAGTTTTGAAGTACTTTGGTGTTTTCAGTTTTGGTAGGATGCCTGGAAGCTGGCATGTCTAAGGCCACACAGAAACTGGAAAATTCTGCACTTTAAAGTGTGAGATGGAAGTTTAATCAACTCCTTTTGGAAGTGCTTCAACACTCAGCACTTTATTAAAGCATCATAGCCTAGAACTTGGAAGTTATGGATAAAATGGACGTAATTGTTTTTGAGAAGTAGAGTTGACGTTTTGAAATAGTGTGAGATAAAGCTAAATGCTAAAACTGAACACAAACAAGTGCCCAGTAATGGTTGATTAATACGATTAGGGTGGATTCTTGGTTCCTGTTCTTTGTATATATTACAGTGAGGTCTGCAAGTAGTACTCTTCCTATTTTGAAAAATAGAACCAGATTTTGTTGGTATGCTTCCATTCCTTTCTGGCAGATAAATGTAACCAAATAATGCAATATTCAAGAAGCTGTTATAATGAAAGCTATTGTAATACATTCGGTAATTACCATTCTTGCTATCTACCCTAGCAGAATCTGTAGCTATACTTGGGTGCTAAAACTTCTGACTGGAAACTATGTGCATTACAAACATCTGCTTCACTGTATAAAATTACTGGCATTAGAGTAGATATTGGTGTGTGTTTTTGTTTTGCTGTTAAAGCTAGTAAATATATGACCATGTGGAACTGAAATAAACTCCCGACATTATCTTATCTGGGATGTTGTGACTCAGTGAAGCAAAACCAGAGATCTGTTGAAGTAATGTTTTGAGCAAAGTTGAGTGGTTTTTTTTGTGATGCTGAGGAGGGAACTTACATTCTAATAACAACAAGTTTATAAGGGTCAGTTTAATAAACATAGTTTAAAAGAGAGCCCAGTAGTTTTCTCTGAGTGAATTGCCCCTCTGACCTGCTTATTTGCCGAAGCATAAGATTTCGCCTAACTAGTGCAATTTCCTCTCCAGCTTCATGCCAGCATTCTTTCCTTGGGCATTTTTGTGAGACAAACCTGATTTTTTACATAGACTGTCTCTTGCATATTTTTTTTTTTTATTCAGTAAGTCATATTTAAGACTAAGAAACCAGTCAGGGAAATTGTGTAGATCAGTAGGAACTGAGGATTTGGAAATATGGTCAACTGTCAGGTCATTCCAGTTCACATAAAACAGAATGTAGTGCAGGTAACGGGGGGGGGGGGAAGCTTTCACCAAAGAAATGGTGTTGTGACATATTAAGAGCGATAAGAGCTCAGTATATTGAAAGTCTTCTGCAAAGGAATTATTCTGTCACTACTCATTTCTAGGTGTCTTTCCTTATTCTAATAATCAGCTGAAAGTTTGGTGTACACAAAAAGAAGATGCCCCATTGAATTTTCTGTAAACTGAAAGAGTCTTGTGTTTTGGAATGTGGTATTTGTACTGAAACATCCAAACCAGGATCATTCTTTTCAGTGTTAGTAACAGTTCAGTAAGCCCTTCACCTACCACACCACAACATTTATCCCTGGAGAGGAGAAAATAAATAGAAAGACAGCTAGTTCTTAACTACGTGAATAGGTAAATCATCTTTATCAGTGAATTTCTCTTTGTGAATGATATTTTTATATATGGAAAGGAGATGAGAAGAATATGTAATAAACTGACTATTTAGTTTGCTTGCAAATTGGAAAAGTAGTATTGCTTTACGTATTTCATGTTGTTAGTGTCTACAGAAGAAAGAAACAAATATTCTGCTAAAGCAAAATACTTGAGCTGCTATAATACACCTGATAGGCTGTGTGTGCTTTCTAAGCTACTGTGAGAAACAGTAATTGAATGAGAAATTGTATTTTGCTTTACTATATTCAGAGAACAGCAAGCTGTTCAAAACTGCACTAAGTTTTGATTTGTCATATATTTTTTCATATCATTTAGACACTTACTGTATTATAGTCATTTAGTCATTTATACCTTTAGACATTTATATATTTTCTTTAGTCATTTACATATTTTTCAATATATATTTTTATTTTTTCCACCAACCTTTAATGTAAGGCAAGATTTAGAAGAAATAGACTGTTTCTGTGAATTGAACTTGCTCTCCTTGAATATTGCAACGTTTTGACACTACAGGAAATTATTTAAGTAATATTGCTGCTAATTTCTGGGGGTTTATCACTGCAAAATACTGTAAAATGAATAGCAGATTCAAATAACTGATTTGAGAGCATTTGGAATATATTGAAGGCCTTTCTGGTTTTTTTTTTTCCTACTATTAGAAAGAGCTGAAAATGTAATTTAACTTTTTATGTAAAAGAAAAAACAGGTCATTTTTCATGGGTTATTATTTAACCCTTTCAACGGTAAAGCAAGATAATGAGGGGAAAAATGACTTGTCTCAAACTGGTAGGCACTATATCTGGGCTAGCTCTATTTTAGTGCAGCTCAAATTCTAACATGAGAAAATTGCAGAAATTTACAATTCAAAGTGTGTTTCATCAGGGAGAAATCCACAGATTGTTTTGACACTCAGTTAGAAATTCAGCATGAAGATGGACGTCTCATGAAATTTGCAGCTGCTGATTGAATTTATATTTCCATAAAGGCCATCAACAGTAGCAGCCTGCAGGGGAAGTGAGGGAAAAATGACAAAAATTGTGAGGCTAGCATTTTTTCCTCAGCCTTATAGTAGCAAATTACTTGTAATAAGGTCCTACACTGACCAGGATTAAAGAGAAATATAGGCAGCCAGAAGGGAATGATTTCTCAGTTTAATTGATTTGAACTAAAAATGTCTGAATTTGATATTTAAATATATGTACAGTATGTAAAATGCAACTGCAAATCAAAAGTGTCCTTAAACTGAAAAATAAGGCTCTTACTGGTAATTACAGAAGGTTATCATACAGGTAATTTGATTTTATAATAAATCCCCAGGATAGAAAATGAATGATATCGGAATGTGCAAAAGTAGGTCGTCTTTATTATGGGCGAAAATCTCATCTCCTCTCTGGCATGCTCCCTCTCATTCATTCACACACACAGATAGGAGAGGATGTGTAAGATCTGAATTTATTTTTTCTGAGTAACAACTCTTGTTATGTTGACAATATAAAAAGCAAACATGCATTCACAAAAACAAGTCCATGTTGTCAAAACAATTAGTAAGGAATGCCATTGAGACAAATGCTATAATAAGATTGAACAGATTTATCTTTTTTTTAGAAGGTTTTGTATTTTACTGTCTATTTCTGTTTTCATGGAAGGAATGGGGGCAGAGCGGGAGGGGAAGGTTAAATATTTCTGAAGTATCTTCTTTTTTTGGTAGAAGCAGTATCATTATTATCATCCTTGAGAGATTCTTAAGTCCCTTAACACCTTTGTTTCAAAATACCTGTGCATCTTAAGACTATGCGAAGCTTTAATGTTTAGGTGTTTTCTTTCGTCTTGGTGTTAGAGATTTCTTTATGCAACTCCCAATACATAGCAAGGCAGCTATACCCACTGAATTATATTCACAAGTCTTTTCCTCCTAGTTAGTAGTCTGCCTTTGTGCTGTCCTATGCTGCAGTTCCATCATGTCTTGCAGGCTACGGAAGGTCAACAAAAATAAATTTTGAGGTCAGTAGACACTTAAATGTTCCAGAAACTGATAAGGAAGTTCTCCATAATGAGAATCTCTATGAATGTCATAATTTCCGAGAGCTTACATTTTAGAGGTTAAATTGGTAAAGTGTAGTAAAGTAACCATCTTTAATTTTACTTCTAAAAAATTAAAATGCAGTTTAGGAACCTACAAGTCTTTGACATACAAGGAAATGAAATTATTTGATTGTACAGTTTAAGTATCACAGCTTGTTCTTTCACTGGTTGTAAACTCTGTGTATCAAACTCTTGTATTACGGTTATTACAAGCTATGCAAGTCTAAAGGTTGCCATCCAAGGGCAGTCTGTCTTCTTTTCTTTCGCTGGCATCAGCACAAATGCTTTCACATGGAAACTTCCTATGTACTTGTTGGCCACAATAGTTGCACTTGGTGCTTTAGCTTCTAGTGACAGCAAAATACTCTAAAATAGATGGGCACACAATTCAGTATTTAAATACCTGATGATTAGGTAGTTACGTACTGTGAAAGCACATAGACCTCAATATTTGCTGATTAGTCTAAAATTTGCTTAGTTAAGCTGGAACTGTGGAAGTAGTGAGCAGGAAAAACTTAAGTGGGGACTGGATGTTGCTTTTTGCATGTGCACTTGTTTTTCCTAACTTGCAAAGTGAACTCAAACTCTGAGGCTTGATTAGAAAAATAAATTATTGGGTTGACACAGATCTAAAAAGCTTTGACTTTCAGGTAGTCCTTGGTCCCTGCTGTTCCACTTAAACTTTTTTCTGCTCAAAGTAGCTTTGAAAGCAGATCAGATATGCTGCAGTTCCTTAGCTGTGAGCAGTTTTTTTACTTCTTCACCACCTACACCACTCACCAAAACCAGCTAAAATGTTGGGGCCTTTCTTCCCAGAATCAGTGTAACTGGAAAATACCTTAACTAGTGTGTGTGCCCAGGCCAGCTTAAAGAAAGAAGCTTTTGAAGCAGAGCTTTAAAAATAACCTAACAATGTAAAGTAAGAGTTAAATTAGGCAAAAATTTTCAGCTCTTCAGAGGCAAATGATTCCACATTAGCAATATTAATCCACTAAATTGTAATTTCTGGTAAGTATTGTTTAATTTAATTTAAAAAAAAGTACCAGTTAACTTTGAAATACTTGTTTCTCTTAGAACTCTAACCAAGTAAACTTTCTTTTATTTCTATGTATAATGAAAGATGATGTTTTGCAAACTTCAGATGTGAGACTCTATAGAAGTACATACTAACCTAAACAGTGATACTTACCCTCTTGTAAGCATTATTATAGCATTCTTTTAATTCTTTTAAAAAGCATATTACTAATTATGCTTGCAATTTATTTCCTTTTTTTAGTTAAATGCCTTTTTAATAATATTAAATATTCTATTAAATAATATATGTTAAATATATTAATAATAAAGATAAGTGGAAAAGCACAGTAGAAACTTATTGTAAATATAAACTTGAAAGTAAAGCAAAATACAGTGATGAACAAAATAATCTTATGCTACTCATATGTCAAGTGTCAAACTAGTGAGCCAGAAATACGTTTAGAAAGTTGTTTCTAAACTGGTATACACTCTTTTTTAGATATCTCATTTTTAGAATCTCTTTCAGCTGTCATACATTTTAAACAAATAGGGATAGAAGAGGAAAATCATGGGGAGTTTTTTTGCGTATTAACTGTCTACCCAGCTGCTTCTTAAGGATTCTGAGGGTGAAATGCTATTATAATAATTAATATAAATCAAAAAGGATGGGGCACATCCTCTGTTTTTAGAGTGCTGGTGACAGTATTGAATTCAAGATTCATAACCTTGTCAGTATTATAGATATGGAGTTGTCTTTAAGCCCTCTTTGGTAACAGCTTTTCCTTCTTATAGTGAGAGTAAGGAATGACTTGCTTGTGGGGTAAGGTATTCAAGTTTAGTTAGCTTATCTGAGTAAAAAATTTAACTTTCAAGTTGGAAATAAGTGATGATAACATACTTTTATTGGAACTCATTGCTGCAGTATGGGTGTGCTACCTAATACTGGTATTTTGAAGCACATATTTTTGTGATAGCATTTTGACCTATCAATTCAATGTACCATACTTTTTTCCCAGCTCAGGCAATGTTCATGTTCTTTGTTTTGTCCCCGTACCAATTTTTGGTCTGTCTCAAATGTGATTCTTTAGAATTGGTTAAAGCTCAATCCAAGTGAAAGGCCTGTATTTTCAAACAGAAACTTCGGTATTGTTTTATATAAAACATGAATAAAATATCTGAATGCAGAAGACTGTTGCGAGATCCCCCTCTTCATCTGCCAGGCCTGTGGTTGCGTTCTCAGTGCCCCTGCGTGCATACTCAGATGCTGTGGAGCAACATCATTTGTCATGTTGGTGTCTATGCCATCATGGTCCTTTAGGTTGCTTTTTTCCAACAGCTGAGGGAAAGAGGTCCCTGTTGCCGCTTTACCCGGTTGTGTTGATTGTGACTGCCTCATCTCACAAGACGGATCTTTGCCATGAGGTTATTTATGAAAGTACAAAACTTCCTGTTAGACCCAGCTGCATGATGAAATGGAAAATGTTTTCCCTTCTGGCAGCCTTAGCAGACTCTACCATTATCTACATTTATTTCAGTCTTTGTTAGGTATTTTATTTCTTGTTTTGTGTTTCTCTTGACTCTAGTAGGCTACATGTAGTGGACATCCTTTTAAACTATTTGCATGTCCAGTGTCGTGCTGTAGTCACTTGTCCTGTTTTATGAAAATGGCTTCCTCTTTGCCAAAGGAAGACCTCTTGCTCTTTTCTGAGATCCCTGTCAGGACTTGTCTTGCCTATTGGACTGTCCCTCTAAATCCATGGTAACCTGTTGCCCTTGTCAGCCTTCCTTTGAAAATGGTGTTTTGGTGGTCATCACCCCAGCTAAAAATGTCAGTGAAATGCAGATGGACTACCAGAGTCCCATAGGTGGTGTTCTGTGAGAACCCCATCATGTTCAGGCCATGTTCTCTAATACTCTCCCCCAACCCACCCCCCTTTTTTCCTTAAGCTTTCACAGCAGTGTTTCTTGTTTTCTTCCCAAAGCCATATTTTAACCCATACAGAGTAGCATTTCACCTGCTGGATGAACTGAGAGGCTTTTCTGAACAGAATATACACATTCAGCATCTTTCCTGAGTTGACTGTGACATTTGCACAGGTGGTCAGGAGCTCAGTCTTGTTCTACTCAGATTTCCAACCACACCACCAACTTCAGAGCCACGTTGGCACGTTTAAAGGGGGACCAGCTCCACCTTCGGTGTCTGAAACATTAGGATCTCTGTTCACATCTTGCACAGGTGTGAACTTTGCAAGAGTTTTTGTGCACTTGTTTTATGGGTAAGAACAACCAACTTAACTACAGTAGGATTTATTTGTTGTGTCGTATTGATATATCTGCATCCCACTTTGAGTGCATTTGTGAGACTTCTGTTAGTGAAAGGACTAGGCGGGGTTTATATATATAAACACACACCTTCTCTTATGTTCTTAATATGCTCTGTCTTGGAGTATACAAATAGTGCAAGTGCAGCTTCAAAGGATAATTTTGTAATTTATATGATAAAATGAGGAAATTGTAGGACAAAGAATTTTTAATACTGTTTAAAAGAAATGTCTGTAGGATATGCATATACATATAATGGATAATATATCTCAAATGACAAGTTACTTTAGCTGAACTTCCTTCATCAGAAGTGTTGACTCTTGTGTTGACTGTGGCTGAAATACCTGAGCGTTCTCCCCTATACACTGCAATGAAAAGCAAACACAATAAAACAGCACTACCAGTATTTTTTAATCCTTAAAGTGCTGTGCACTGTAATTGTGTTCAGACCTTGTATAAAACTGAATTTTCCTTGCAAATCTCAAACCCGTAATCCTTTTGTAAAATTTTTTAGAATGTACTAAAAAACTGAAATACCATTAGCTCTTTGAGAGTGTGAGTACAGCTAGCTGTAATAACTGCATTTATTCTGAAAAAAATGGAGATGGTAAATGAGCATTTGCAAATGCTTTATAATCAAAATATAATTAATCATCCAAACCAGACTGTAACACTGCTGTGTTGGGTCATATTGCTTAATTGATGTTCACCCCAGCTGTAACTTTCTTTTCATTTCATTTACAATTCATACCCTTGCTGTCATTTGTCCATTTCTCTTCCCTGCATGACTGCCCTTTTGTTTATCTTCCTGCATTATGTTTTTATTTATAGAGTACAAGTTATTGTATGCTTTCTATCTGCTTCCTAAATTCCCTTTATACACGCTAAATCCCCATTTTAAGCCGTTTTTCATATATTTACAGAAAATATTCAGTACTGCATTCCTGGATTTATTCACATTTTGACAGAAATTGGTAGAAAACTGTTTCTTGAATCTGATAGACCAAAACAAGCCAAAAGAACAGTTGGGAGAAAGCTTCCGCATGCCAGAGCACCAAGCATCCATCAGCTGTCCAAGGAAGTGACATTTGTACTAGTATCATTTACACTTTTGTTGCACAAAGGATGTAAAGTTGCATATTTCTAGTAAGCTTACTGTAGATTCATTTACAAAACAATGGTTCTTTGTAAAGAGACCTTTAAGATCACCAAGCCCAACCATAAATGTAACACTGCCAAAACCACCACTAAACCATGTCCCTAAGCACCCATCTTTTAAATACCTCCAGGCATGGTGTCTCAGCCACTTCCCTGGGCAGCCTGTTCCAATGTTTGATAACCCCTTCTGTGAAGAACTTTTTCCTAATGTCCAAGCTAAACCTACCCTGGCATAACTTGAGGCCATTTCATCTTGTCCTGTTGCTTGTTACTAGCGAGAAGAGGTTGACTCCCAACATTTACACAAGCTTTACACAAGTCCAGGTAGATAAGATCAGTTGTTCTTCCCTTATCCACCAACACTGTAACCCTGCCATAGAAGGTCACAAAATTTCTCAGGCACTATTTGCCCTTGGTAAAGCCATGTCAGCTGTCACTGATCACTTCCTTATTCTCCATGTGCCTTAGCAGAGTTTCCAGGAGGATCTGCTCCAGGATATTAGAATCATAGAATTGTCTAGGTTGGAAAGGACCTTTAAGATCACAGAGTCCAACCATCAACCTAACACTGCCAAAACCACCACTAAATCATGTTCCTAAGCACCACGTCAGCCCGTCTTTTAAATACCTCCAGGGATGACGACTCCACCACTTCCCTGGGCAGCCTGTCCCAATGTTTGATAACCCTTTCTGTGAAGAACTTTTTCATAGCAT
This sequence comes from Anarhynchus alexandrinus, assembly GCA_008711295.1. Taxonomy (NCBI): domain Eukaryota; kingdom Metazoa; phylum Chordata; class Aves; order Charadriiformes; family Charadriidae; genus Anarhynchus; species Anarhynchus alexandrinus. The sequence goes on along the minus strand of VUYV01000058.1, from coordinate 415,230 downwards.
CCAAGCTAAACCTACCCTGGCATAACTTGAGGCCATTTCATCCTGTCCTATTGCTTATTAACAAGAAGAGATCAACCCCCAACATCTCTACAACCTCCTTTCAGGTAGTTGTGGAGTGTGATAAGGTCTCCCCTCAGCCACCTTTTCTCCAGGCTAAACAACCCCGGATCCCTCAGCTGCTCCTCATAAGACTTGTTCTCCAGACCCCTCACCAGCTGCTTTGCCCTTCTCTGGACATGCTCCAGCACCTCAATGTCTTTCTTGTAGTGAGGGGCCCAAAACTGAACACAGTATTCAAGGTGGGGCCTTACTAGTGCTGAGTACAGGGGGACAATCACTTCCCTAGTCCTGCTGGTCGCATTCTTCCTCATACAGGCCAGGATACTGTTGGCCTTCTTGGCCCCCTGGGCACACTGCTGGCTCATATTCAATCAGCTGTCAACCAACACACTCAGATCCTTTTCTGCCAGGCAGCTCTCCAGCCACTCTGCCCCCAGTCCTGTAGCGCTGCATGGGGTTGTTGTGACCCAAGTGCAGGACCTGGCACTTGGCCTTGTTGAACCTCATATCATTGGCCTTGGCCCATCGATCCAGCCTGTCCAGACCCCTCTGTAGAGCCTTCCTACCCTCAAGCAGATTCACACTCCTGCCCAACTTGGTGTAGTCTGCAGACTTCCTGGGGGTGCGCTCAATCCCCTTGTCCAGGTCATTGATAAAGACATTAAACAGAACTGGACCCAGTAGTGAGCCCTGGGGAACACCACTTGTGACCAACCACCAACTGATTTGCCTCCCTTCACCAGCACTCTTTGGGCACAGCCATCCAGCCAGTTTTCTACCCATCCAAGCCATGAGCAGCCAGTTTCTCATGGAGAGTGCTGTGGGAAATGGTGTCAAAGGCTTTACTAAAGTCCAGGTAAACAACATCCACAGCCTTTCCCTGATCCACTAAGCGGGTCACTTTGTGATAGAAGGAGATCAGGTTTGTCAGACAGGACCTGCGTTTCATGAACCCATGCTGACTGGGCCTGATCACCTGGTTGGTCCTGCATGTGCCACGTAGTGACACTCAGGATGATCTGTTCCATAACCTTCCCTGGCACTGAGGTCAGACGGGCCTGTAGTTCCCTGGATCCTCCTTCTGGCCCTTCTTGTAGGTGGGTGTCACATTTGTTAACCTCCAGTCAACTGAGACCTCTCCGTTAGCCAGGGCTGCTGGATATAATGGAAAGTGGCTTGGTGAGCACTTCTGCCAGCTCCCTGCCTTCTGCTGCCAGATGAAGAGAGCTTGGGGACTAGAATGACAATGGGCATTTAGTAGAGGGTTTTTAAATCTCTGTCCACTAAAGGAAGTTGCTTCTCGGACAGACTGCAGTAAAAGGTATTTTTACTGGGGTCTCAGATACAGCAGGCTTTCAAAACATAAGGTTTGTGTGAACATATATAAAAGCCATGGGCTTTCATCCCTCAGGAAGTTACAGGTTCAGCGTTTTCAGATTATTAAATTTGTCACTCCTAAAAAGAAAATACAGAACACAGGATGCCTTTGTCATATATTTGTGACACAGATGTAAGTGAATGCACGTTGACTGCTCAGCAGCTCATAATTACCTGCATCATTCTAATTTTATTAGAATAAACAATTTAATGTTAAAGAAATACAGTTGTAGTATCCCTTCTGACTAGCTTGAATGTCCTACAATGACAAAAGATAAAAAAAAAAAACAAACCCAAAAAAAAGGCAAATTGCATACAGAGAAGAGTGAGAAATTGACCCCCAGAAATGAGAACAAGTATGTTTAAATTCATTTTGTCCTTACATATAGAAAACATGAATCTGTGCAGTTGTATTGTATGTGAGTCTTTTCCTTTGACAGTATGTGTTCCCAAAAATGGAAGTAATCGCCCTGACTTCAAACCTTCAATAGAAATCTGAAGAAACCAATCTTCCTTTGGAAAGAAAATAATACTTGCAAGCAACTCTGTAAAGCCAAATGTATTCTTGATAAGATGTAAATATAAATAGCAAAATCAAAGCATGATTTTTGACCCTGAGTGCCTGGTACTTGCAGCTTTTAGGGATTCGCTCATTCAGCACTTACCAAGTTTAATATTGCTTGATCCTGCATCACTGTAAAACTGGAAATCACTGATCCTGGTTCTTTGGAGGTTAATGGAAATCAGAACCATTGAACAAAGCAGCCTGTGGCCTTACTTGCTGCTCTTAAAAGTTGAAATGAGTTTTTAATATGATTTTATAAAGCATAAAGAGTTTTACATTACTTCAAGTGTATGAATTATTGGAGAAAATGTAATTATGTGCTTAAGTGATAGATGTTAGATGCAAATATTAAACTTGTATTTTATTTTAGATTAATGTATTCATTTGTTGTATGAATAAATATAATGAACTATTAAAAGTTCTTGATTTGTCACTCAGCAAAAATGAATTCACTTCATAGAAATCTACATTTTGAAAAAAACAAAATTGGAACTCTTTGGGAGAAAAGTATTATCTTAAAATGCTGATGTCTTTCCTAAGGTGAAGCAGAAGTATTGGAATTCTGACCACAAGGTAACAAGGAAAATGGTCACCAATGAACAAGGTCCCTTAGCTAAAAAAATCTATGCAAAGGAGGGATCTAGGCTTGCACAAATTAATGTTGACCTTTAAAAGGTTTGTTTTTTCCTTTCTTCACAAACAGACTTTTTTTGCCTTTTCTTCCAGTAGAGATGAGAACTTCATATCTTGCTCTGACGGTGATGGGCCATTCCTGCAGCCTATAAATAAATAATCTACTTCTTGTTGCCTCTAGAAGTAGGTTTTTTCTGCTTCATCTGAAGAACTGCTGGTAGTTCAGTTGCTTTGCTAACTTAATTACTGCTTCATATTTAGCAAGAACTACAGAGTTTGCTGAGGTGTCACCAGACAAGAGGAAAGAAATGGGGGATCCATTCCATGAACTTTGTAAGATACTGCTGAAAAAGTTTTTAGAAACCTTTGTTTCCAGTAGGTGAAGTTTATGTTGTGTTGCTGGTGATGAAATAGAGTACTGTTAGTAAATGAAGTACAATATAATCTCTTCAAACTACATAGTGCTTCAGTAAATAGGTATGCTTTAAAAATGCTTGTTTCATCATAAAGTTTACAGCAGTGCTGTGCAACTGAAATTTAGTCCATTTGTCTTAAATTAACAAAGGCTGCATATTCAGTCTGTGCATTCTTTTCTCTAAGTAATTAATAAAGTCTGTCTTCCATGGACCCTTACCACACAGACAGTGCAAATCGGCAAGCCAAAAGAGTCCAGGTCCTGAGTTCTCATGAACATCTGAGATTCCCAGTTTGAATGGGAATTGTGAATTGTTGTTTTAACGTGGTAGCTTCATGCATGCACATGTGTGAGAGGGTTATCCTGTTTCCATTGGCTGACTGCAAAATATACTGATCTTTTATAGCTGGCACGGGCTCTTGCTTAGTTCAGGTACCAAAACCATCTAGTTCCCTGTTGATGGTGCCATTTCTCCACTCACTGATCATGTGTGCCATAGTTTGTTCTAGGTGTACACATTAGACAAACTTGTTTGGTGGTAAACAGAGAAATTTGTTTCAAGTAACGATTTTGTAAACAGTGAAAATCCATGTAAGGCAGCTGAAGATCCTTAAAATAGTATGTATACATTGTTTTAAGAAATTGATAAAGGAAGAATAATAATTTGGTTACAGAACAATATGAGTTTCAGATTATTCATCACTTTATTTTGATCTGGAAGGTTCTTCAGTGTGTTTTTCTTAGTGCAAATGTGGATATATTAGATTTAGTGACTGCAGTGGAAACAACTAGGATGTTTTGTCTGTAGAAGAGGAACTCTTCCTGAGAAGAAACAGAAAACTATAGTAGTAATTTCATAACATCTGTGCATATCTACAGTTAACCATGTTTTTGTTATGGAAATATAACTTAATTCTAGGCCTCATGGATAGGGTTGTAGAAATGTAGAAATCCATTAAGTCATTTGCTACCCCTTCACATGTCACTCACTGTTTCCCTTACTGGTTTTGGTTACCCCTTTCTCATGCCGGCAGACTGCCTAACTTCTGTTAAACTCTTTTGTTTTCAGGCTTTTATACAAATTCACTTCAGTCACCACACATGGACTTTCAGATAGACTAGGACAGAAAGGCTTAGAGAAAATATGTACAGTAAGAAAGTCTATAAATCTATAATGTGTAAATACTGTAACACTTGCTGAAAGATCTGTCCATTACTTGGACTTCTTGGCTGTTTTGCCTGCTTGTAACTCCTGCGAAGTTGCAAATCTCGGCTACTTCAATGTTTTGTTGTCGTGGTTTCAGTTTGGATGGAGTTGACTTTTGTATTAGCAGCTGGTATAGTGCTGTGTTTTGGGCTTGAGATGGCCACTGTTGATGGCGCACTAATGTTTTTGGCTGTTGCAAAGCAGTCAAGGCCTTTTCTGCTCCTCACACCACCCCACCAGCGAGTAGGCCGGGAGTGGAGGAGACACAGCCGTGACAGCTGACACCAACTGACCAAAGGGGTATTCCATACCATGTGACATCATGCTCAGTGTATAAATCTGGGGAAGAAGGAGGAAGGGGGAATGTTCGGAGTTAGGGCGTTTTGTCTTCCCAAGTAACCGTTATGCATGGTGGAGCCCTGCTTGCCTGGAGATGGCTGAACACCTGCCTGCCCATGGGAAGCAGTGAGTCAATTCCTTGTTTTGCTTTAGTTGTGCGCGTAGCTTTTACTTTACTTATTAAACTGTCTTTATCTCAGCCCACGAGTTTTCTCACTTTTACTCTTCTGACTCTCTGCCCCATCCTGCCACGGGTGGAGTGAGTGAGAGGCTGTGTGGCCCTAGTTGCTGGCTTGGGTTAAATCAAGACATTTGTGTAAATGATGTTATATCTGAGTATTCTATGTGAGTATTCTATTGGTTAATATTCTTTGGATATGTTGTGTTTTATGCAATCCCAATTTGAAGTATTAATGTTTCTTCTGTGTTTCCAAGATCTAGTGGTCATGTGATAATGAGGTTAATTTTAAAGTTAAAGCTGTAAATAGTGGTTCTTACATTGCTATTTGTAATTGCTGCATATGTATACACTTACAAATGAAGTTTCTTGAGTTGCTGTAGCAAAGACCACAGTGTTTATTTGAAAACCTGGGAACGAATTAATCAATATAAAGCAAAACAGTCAATATCTTTAGTATGAAAAAACACTTCTCTAAACTGTAAAAGGTTTTAATTACATCTTAAGAGGCCTCAGTGTGATCTTCAATAGAAAAGTCTATGTAAATTATTTGTCAGTGGTGATCTACCAAAAGAAACCTAGGGGACAAGGCAAATCAGACAGTTGAAGTCAATTAGTGTCGTGTGTGCATCACAAATGCATAGAGGCTTAAAAGCCACCAGCACTACTGTGTGATGATTCTTCAAAAAACCTTCTTTGGGACATAATTTTCTGAGTTGGGGTATACAGTGTGATTTGACTGTGGGATCTGGAGAATGAATTTTTTACGTGTATCACAAGAAAAATTGCAGCAGAATAAAAAGTGGTGTATTTTTTTAAAAGTAGACTAGTTTAAAAAGTTTTATTTGGAAATGCATAAAGGTATAACATCAATCACAAGTCGTGGTAGCAGGTAGAAAAATACACTTGTTCATTACTTTTGCTTATGCCAGTTTACTCAGACTGTTCTACCTGTGTAGGACTCAAATTACAGAAAGTTGGGTTTTTTTAAAGGTGTTGTGTTAACGGTAAAATCTAGTGACTTTCCAACAATGGAGAATAGTGTTAATTCTGAGACTTATATAGGATCAAACCTAATTAGAGAGGTCTTCAGCTTTTCTGGAAATCTTCTATTTGGGAAGAAAATATTTCTGTATTTTTGTTTTGCTTTGTAGATAAGGAGTTTGTAAAATGGAATTATCCATGGTGTTGTTGAAAGGAAATTATTTTAAAGCAAGTGTATGAAGTATATAATCTTCAGCATATAGGAATTGTGTACTTATAAAACAAATAAGTATAAGATGTATATCTTTCAACACTGATTTAAAATACCTAATCTTGGAAATGAAAGTGTGCTACACTATTTTCTTTGCCTGATGGCATATCTGAAACAGTAAAAATGTTGCATTGCCTTAAAAGTAAAACTAAACATTATAAAGCTAAAGAAGGTACTTAGAAAAGGAATTAGAGTTGCTATACAAATTCTTCTTTTACTATATTAAATACTTAATAATGAACAATAGTATGCAGTTTAGCTATTAACCAGAGATGGGTGAATTGTAACTCCTGACTACCATCAGTTTTAAAATAACTTTATTTGAAATACTTGTTGAAAGCATACTGAAGGAATGAACTGCATTAATCACATCATTATGAAAGAAAAGATTTTATGCAGATATTTGTGTTTCCTCAAAATGTCAAATTTCTCCATATTGGACTCCTAGGAAGGGAGAAAGCTAGGAGAAAAACCCTGGGGGACGTTGTTAATTTTTTTCCCTGTGAGAGATGGGGAACTTGCACATCTTTCCAGTATCTGCTAATATAAAAAGCAAATTAAAATACTCTTTCTCTGAACAGTAGCATTATATCTGACAGTCAGTCTGCTGTGTGCTACATCACCATTTGAATCTTAATTCTTCCTCTTTGGCAGTACTAGAACATGTGGGTGGAATGTAGATCCAGATTCTCCACACTGGCTGCCCTTTCAATGTACTGAATGTTCCCTGTCAGAGAGCTACCTACTGGGTTTTGTTTTAAACGCAGAAAATATTTAGCTTGCAAGCATATGTGAAATGGCTCACGTGCACGGAGCAGTTGCCAGTGATTGGAGATGATGTGGCCTGACCACTTTGCAAAGCTAACGAGTGAGCTTTCAGTGCTGGGTTTTGACTCAAGAACAGCATCAAGCTTCTGTTGCCTCACCAGCAATGGTGTGGAAGATATCCAGGTGAAGGAAAAAACAGTTGATAGAAAACTGGTCAACAGTTCTTCAGAGAAGCATTCTCAAAGGGAGGGATACACTAAGGTGAATAACTTGGGTTGAAATATATTTGTCATTAATAATCCAATTCAACTGTAGAACATGCAAGCTTTTGTTAAAGTTACTGAAACACATAGCATTTCAAATTGGCATCTAGATGGTAATAATTTTCTCAGTATTTTAATTCTTCATTTTTATCCTGTAGACATCATTGCACTTGTGTGAATAAATACAGTTCTTTCAAAACAATAACATAATCAGCGAGTATTATATAGAAATATATTTAATTGCCTTTTTTCTTTTTTCTTTCCTATAGGGCAGATTATACCAGAAAGAAGGTTTGTAGAAGCATTAAATCGTCAAGCATATCAGTATGAAATGGGTGACTTTCCAGCAGAATGGGAAGGTAAATCCTGAATATTTTGCTTTCATTTCAAGATAATTTTGACATTGAATGTAGATTCAATATTTTTAATGGAAAAACCTCACTATGTGAATAGGTTGTCTATTATGTTTCATTTTGAGTAATGCAGGCTTTTGTTTAACTGCATAGTTGTTATGAATTGTTAAAGTAACCCCTTTACAAATAGGATAAATTCTGTTTAGGAAATCAGTACTTAATGAAAATGTAAATAAAGCCTGTATGATCATGACTTTCTCCTATTAAATGTGAAAATTTTTGTACATGAGGGGGATCTGATAGAATAACCAAAACTAAATGTGTTAAACTTCCTAATTATGCCTTCACTGCAATGTTAATTTGTAGGTCGGCTGAATTATTGGTGGCACAGTGATGAGGCTTTTTTTTTTATGGTGGTATTTGGTTTCCTATATTCTTCCTCACACAATCTTCTAGGGAGTTGGAGAACCTGGTAATAATTAACCATTTTTTCCCACTGCTACTGATGAAAATTTTGTCTGAAAATTTGGAACATAGAAAGAATTCAGGGAGGTTAGAGAAGTTTCTTAGGATTAGCTGAGCAGCCCTTGGAGAAAGAGAGAAAGCAGAGAGAGAGTATATGTTGCTCCTTGAGGCTGTAGGAGCTCGAGCCAAGTGTGGGGTTAAATGTGGCCAAATGTACTCTATAGTGTAAGCAAGGAACCCCTGGAACAGTAGATAGAGTCTACCTGCCATTTAGCATGCTTTTTGGGGAGAATAACATCTAGGCATATCCCAGAAGTTGGTGGGTTTAAATCAAACAAACTTAAATTTTAAGCAGTGTGTAGTTAAACTGTGGAATTCCCTGTCATTGAATATTCTGCTTGCTGGAAGTTTGCATGAGTTCAAAAAGTGATTAAAAGAATTTGTGGAGGAAAGATCCTTCTCATACACAGACATTACTGTGGTTTGATTTGTCAGTGCACTCCAAATTAATGGAGGGAATATCGCAATATATTTTCTTTACCTCACTGTCTTTCTTTTGCACTTACTGTTAGCCCCTGAGGGAGATGATACTGAGGTAAGAGAAAACTTTGGTCTTGTTATATCCCTTCGTGGAGTCAGTAGAGAAATATCAAATGTTCTTATCTTGCATTTTATCATTGTCATTACACTTATTCCTGTGACTTTTTTTGTGATCAACTAAGGCTAGTATTAACAGTTAAATGCTTCTCAAAGGTGTTTCAGCCCTATTTAGCAGCATTTACCAACTGTGGCAAAACCACAGTATCAACAGCTTCTGTCTTCTACTGCCACAGTACCCACAGTTGGCTGGCAAGTCTTAATCTAGTTGCTTCTGGTTCTTTATCAGTCCAGTATAGCCATCTTCTGAAGGACAGCAGCAGCCTGGTAGGCTTGTCCTTACATCTGGTGCTTGAATGGGTATCTACCTAATCCACCTTGCTGAAGGTCTGCTTCCTCATCTAAAAGTTCTCCAACCACTGCTGGTCGTCTTAGGTCTGTGTCATGCAATCATTCTGTCATGCAGTCATTCTGCACCACAAACACTGTGAAGCATATATAAAGCCTCACGTAACTCTGCTCTGCTGTGAATGAAATCTCATCCAAGACCTGCTGCTACCTTTTAAGTGTTGAAAATTGCAGTCCAATAGTCTCTACCTGCACTTGGCTGGAATTAACAGAAAACAAAATGGACAGTCAGACTGTGTCAAATGAGTTTGGGCTAATCACCCTTTCACAAAGGGTCTTAGTCTGGTTCAAGCAAATTGCTGTATGAACCTGTTCCTTAGGGCTGCTGCAATTGGTGTAGCACTAGTAAGCCTGCACTATATTTCGCTTCAGAAACCTTAGCGCAAATCCATGTGACTTGACAGTGTGGTACATGGCAGGGTACAGCTGTTTGGAAGGGTGCTTTTAGCAAGCACCAGTGCAGAGACCTTGGAGTTAAGGGTTAGGTACCCTGTGGTATGGACCTGTCTAAAAAGATGCAGACCTGAGATGCGCTTTTGCAAGTCAAAGCAACTTATTAAGGTTTGTTTTAAAGAAGAAAAGACAGTTGGCCAGTCCCATTTTATGAGCTGCATCTACACTTTTAACGCTTAACTTCCTCATCTTTGTAACAGTGGTTTTTTTCATTGTGATTTTGTCAACACTAAATGGAAAGAATTCACAGAGAAAAGGAAAAATTACAGTTTGCAGATAGGTAACAGTCTTTTCCTTTTAAGTACTCAATTTCTCTAGAAACAGAAAGAAAAGATACATGCATCTTCCTTTTCCCCCGTGCATTCCTTAAGCAGAATGGATGTGTAGTGCATGCTTCTGACAGATAAAGTATGGGAATTCCACAAAAAAGTCTAACCTGTATTTTTTTTGTCCAATGCCAATTTAAGCATTACTCACAGTTTCGTGGAAGTATAACTTTAAAAAACTGGTACCTCTGCTGTGGGTATAGAGGCTGTTCAAAGAACTGATGTGCCTCTGCTATATACTGGAGTGTGAATTAGGGATGTGGGATGCTCTGAAGTTCAGTTCATCACTACTTCTTTTCTGCCTCCTGTAAAATGAAAAATTCTTAATGAGTAAGAAATGGGAAAGAATGGAAACAGTACAGTTCATATAATACTATAGAAGCCAGTTATCAGAGTGGGAACAGTTAAATACGAGGTTTTTAGGCACACTTTGCTGAAAGGCTCATTACAATTGTGTCCCTATTTTTTCCTCTTTAAGATTGTTCTAGAAGTTTCCCAGGCTCACAAGACCTGTGCTGAACTTTCACTCTGTATCTTCTGTCCAGACTCTTGAAAATTTCCCAAAGCATTCTTCCTGCACGTGTTCACTTTATAATTTGTGCTCTCATGGATGCTGATCATTCCGGCAAATAGTCTGAGGCTTTGCAGAAGGATTTCTAAAATATTTGCTGTTTTCTCTGAACAGTAGAAAACAAATATAAGGTTAGAAGGCTATATATTATTTCTTACTTCTGTTTTCTCTTTACTCTTGAAGATTTTGTGGATTTTTAGCATTCTAAATCCTCTCTGCTGGGCACATGCTTACTCTCATCTCCAGTGGCCTTCTCTCCAAATCCACTTTGACATCTGCAGCCTCTCTGTTTCAGTTTTGGTGGTTCAGCATTAGCTGTCTCCTTTCCTAGCCTTCTCAGGCTTTTTACTTTAAGGACTGTGCTAAAGTTTCTGTTGCCTTATTTCTTCTACTTTTTCTTGAGAGCTGCAGAGAGCTACTTTCACCTGTGCTGTCTTTGTTCTGCGAGGACTAATTTTTTTCACAGAATGGGATTAGAAGAGACCTTTGAAGATCATCTAGTCCAACCCCCCTGCCAAAGCAGGTTCACCTAGAGCAGGTTGGACAGGAATGCATCCAGGTGGGTTTTGAATATCTCCAGAAAAGGAGACTCCACAACCTCTCTGGGCAGCCTGTTCCAGTGCTCTGTCACCCTCAAAGTAAAGAAGTTTTTCCTCATGTTGAGATGGAACTTCCTGTGTTCCAGTTTGTGCCCGTTGCCCCTTGTCCTGTTGATGGGCACCACTGAAAAGAGTCTGGCCCCATCCTCTTGGCACCCGCCCTTTAGATATTTATAAGCATTGATAAGGTCCGCTCTCAGTCTTCTCCAGGCTAAACAGACCCAGGTCTCTCAGCCTTTCCTCGTAAGAGAAATGTTCCATTCGCTTGATCATCTTTGTAGCCCTCTGCCGGACTCTCTCCAGGCTGACTGGCCTGTAGTTTCCCAGGTCCTCCTTCTTGCTGTTTTTTAGGACTGGTGTGACACTGGCTTTCCTCCAGTCCTCAGGCACCTCTCTTGTTCTCCATGACCTTCAAATGATGGAGAGCGGCTTCACAATAACATCTGCCAGCTCCCTCAGCACTCATGGGTGCATCCTATCAGGGCCCATGGATTTGTGGGTGTCAAGTTTGCCTAAATGATCTCTAACCTGATCCTTCTCAATCAAGGGGGAGTCTTGCTTTCTCCAGGGTCTCTCTCTTACCTCCAGGATCAGAGATTCCCAAGGGCTGGCACTAGCAGTGAAGACTCAAGCAAAGAAGGCATTCAGTAACTCCGCCTTCTCTGCATCCTCCGTCACCAGGGCACCTACCTCATCCAGCAGTGGGCCCATGTTTTCCGTAGTCTTCCTTTTACTACTGATGTATTTGAAGAAGCCCTTCTTACTGTTCTTGACATTCCTTGCCAGGTTTAATTCCAAGCGGGCCTTAGCCTTCCTTGTTGCATCCCTGCATACTCTGACAACTCTTTGCTTGTGGATTATCTTTAATGGCCACCTGATTTAAAAGTAGTCCTCACAGCACCCTTTCCCTCCCCTTGTTTCTATACGTTACACTGTGCCGATTAGGAAAGAAACCTCTTGTGACCCCCCCACCCCTGGAAGTGTTCACGCCATCGCTGGAAGTGTTCAAGACCCAGCTGAATGGGCCTAGTGGGAGATGACCCTGCCCATGGCAGGGAGGTTGGAACTAGGTGATCTTTAAGGTCCCTTCTAACCAAAACCATTCTATGATTCTGTGATTCTATGACCGAAATGAAGAAAAGTACTGTCCCTGGAAATGCTTAAGGGCATGAGTTGTCTTAGAAGAACTTGCACAAAACCAGGGACAAGGGATTAAGGAGTGGGAACAGGCTGTGGTGCAATTTGAAGAGGGCTGAATTAAATCTCATTGTGTATTTAAGACATTCAGCCTGGACAGCTGGTAAACTAAGGGGCTGATTTTGATGCTGTATTTGTCAAGTTATAAGCATGTAATAAGGTAACCGAGACCAAGTAGAAAGCTATAAAGCAAGTAGATAAACCAATCATCCAGATTATAGACTCAGTCTGTGCAAGCTGTTTCTCAGACTCCGGAGAGGATGTTTGTGTATTAGTCCTGAGAGTTTACTGAATACAGGGCCGCGGGCTTACTCCTGAAGGGTTTGCCTGTAGTTTTTCACCACAGGATTAAATTTCCTAAGTTCTCAGACCTGTGAATTTTACAAAAGTTCTGAATGTCCATTAAGGCTTTTGTGAAACTGAAACATGATTAATATTAATATCTTCAGTCTTAGTGTTAGCTATTTGTACACAGAGAATTAAGCTGGTTTTCATTTTAAAAATCCAAAAGCGTGTTTCCTTTTGTAATGTGGTTTTGAATTTAGAATGTAATCCATACGCACAATACAAATATCACCTGGTTTTGTTTAGATGAAGCTTCTTATATTTTACTACAAAGTGGGAGTGCATGCTTTTCTTTCCCCTGTGCAATAGGGATGCACACAACAGATAACCTTTCTGTAATGCTAGTTCTGAATGTTCACCTACTGTAGAATGTGTAATTTACCTCCTTGGGACATGTCAATAGTCCTCCTGAGAGGACATCAGTAATTTTACATACCTATAGACATCGATGAGATTGCATGCTTCATGCAGCATTTTATTGCCTGTCTACTCCTAGTATTTTTTTTTTCTTTCCTGGTAACATTTAGTGATTAATGGGAGTCTTAATTGCATGCTCACTTTTACGCTCATTACAGTGTGTTATGTGCCAGTAGGAGTCTTAAAGTTCAATGAAAATCTCATGCATACTAATAAGAATGCAAATGAGCGCTGATGAAAGAATGCAAGGGTCTCAAGGTAGGAAATGTCCAGCTATCTTGCAAAATTCCTTTTAGACAAAAGTAGCATTATGGTGAGTACAGAATGCAGGAAGTGCCATCCAGATAAAATTAGAAGCAGCAGCATAATTAATTTGAAATGGAAGCAGTGATTCATTTTGCCAGAGCTTTGTGGGGCAGGGAAGCATGTCTTGGTTGCACTCAGTACATACATGTTACCTTCTCTACTTCACCAGGTTTAACACATTGCAGCTGACAATGGTGAGGGCATTTTGTTTTGTTGGTGTAGGGAACGGAAGTGTTCATGTGGAAATCTTTTCCAGCTATAACCGTCACTGGACACTTTTTAATTAAGTATGTGCATGTGTGCATATGGTGTTCAAATAACATCTAATAAAGCACCTACCTGCCTTGTTGTCATCAACAAATATTTAACTGTGGCATAAATCTGTTCAGTGATTTAAACCTGCATTGACTAAAAGTGTAATGAAGACCACAAAGAAAGGTGGGAGAGCTTTTCCATTGCTAAATTGTATACGCTGACTGTATTTTTCAAAGAGAATGCAAAATGTCTTAGTTTCAAGATACTGTTTGCTTTAAAATCGGTACTAACTCAGTAGTAAATCACTAATTATGTGTTGTATACAGTCATTCTTCCTTTAATTGTTACCATGAATTTCTCTTATGCCTGACTTACGAGGTGTTGCTGTTTTTTTGAACCTTGTGTTGGATGCTCAAAATATTGTTGATAGCTTAAAAAAAAATTGGAAGTTTTTTTTAAATTTTCTGTCTGAAAAGAGAACCACCTGAAAACTGGTGGGGATTAAATACATTAGAGTCCTCCCATTTTTCTCCCCAAAGACTGAGCAGTGGTCAGGTGCGTTATTCGGGTAACGTATTGGTTTTGAAAGACTGATAAAACTGTTAGATGCTAAAGTATAAGATACTGAAATAAACTTAGTTCAGATGATCTTTTCTTTGCTTTTAATCTTGTAATGTATCTTGAGCTGTACTTTACATAGAATATTTCAGAAATTGATTTGCATAAAGGCAATATTATATATTAAAGCTAACTAACTTCATCTTTTGGCTATAAAGATATTTTAGTAAATTTTGTTTATATTTGTCCCTCAGCTACAAAGCAGTGAAGTGATCTTTCATTAAATAATGATTTTCTAATGCAGCTTGTTCGGGATGTTAAAATGAATTTACCTGTAGTAATTTAGAAAACGGTATCCAATCTTTGTGTCAGCAAGTTTTATTTAAGGTTAAACTGAAAAAGATTTGTAGTCCTGACATTTATTAGAAAGAAGGAAGGTTGATAGCTCCTATAAAACCATGCATTCAAATGCTTGTTATAGCTGGAAAGAAAAATAGCACAATATAATAACTGTGTGCATTATTTATGTATTTAAGTAGATACAGTCTGATAATGGAATGTTTGATATGAGACATCTTCCTAAATTAAGGATTGTTTTGTTGCTTTTGAGTGTTGGTACTAATTGAGATCTACTAATGAATGAAAATGTGTTGTGTAACACTCCTTGCTTCACCGCTTCTGTTCACAGGACACGTGTCATTGTGTTGCCCTTCACTGTTCTATCTGTGGCTTGGTTAAACCGAGGCAGATAATTAAATGATAAAATCTTTTAATAGAAGTATTCCATTCATCTGAAAATCATTAATCAAATAACTGCCTAAAAGTCCCATATGCTATTGAAAGAAAATCTATTGTAATGGTAGCAGAAGTTTCTAACTGCACTTAATTTTTGTAGGATTTGAAATGTTAAGATTTTTTCTTTAAAAGTCACTAATTGTAATTGGTTGAAGTTAAAATGCAGCTGGTATTTTAAGGAAATACTGGCAATTTCAAAAAACATGAAGCAATTTTTAGGTGCTGAGAGCTGTGGAGTTGAAACCAGCGGTAGTGTACTTCCATGTGACAGAAGCAAGACCTGGAAAGGCAGAAAGATAATACTTTGTTGAAAGTAATCCCTTAAATTTTGATAGTTTGAAACTTAATTTTTTTTCAAAATATTTTAAACTGCTACTTTTCCTGTTTTTCTTCAGCCTTATCTTTTATTGGTTAATGTCCAGTATACATACTTCACTATACCTGATATCTGTACCCTTTTCTTGCTTTTCTGGATGATGTTGAAACTGTTGCTAGGTATGGACAAAGATGACTTCTGTCAGGAAGAAAGGCTTATGTGCTATGATTTTCTCTAATAGCGTCACTGGTCCTTTTACCAAGAGTGTCTGCGAGGCTGCCAGCTGAGAAGTGCCAGTCTTGGTCATGCCAGTTTTGTCTCTGGTCTTACCAGATATTGCATTTGGAAATTCTCATAAAATTTACGTGTTTGAAAGTGCTACAGGTACATGCAAAATGTTTTCTAGTTCTATAGATTTAATAGAAAGTCATTTAGTTGTCTTTTGGATTATCTTAATTGGCTGTTTTTCTTTCCACTAACATGAAACTTTTGCAGAAAGGGTGATGTTGACTGTTCAGTCCTCAGTCACTTCTCCACAATGGCAAATTTAGGTCTAACCTTTGTTAGGACTAAAAGACCTCTGAGGAGAGCTGGCAGGGACTGCTTTTAAGAAAGGGTGTTTCAGAATGGTACTTAAAAGAACCCATCTTCTGAAACTGTCATCTGATAAACAAGAACCGAAAGTAATACCTTGCTTCATATCATTACAGGTGTTTTACCATTAACCTTGAGTTAAGGCTGTTGGCCTTGCCATCATGGCTAAATTCCAATCTATGTAATGCCATTTTGTCTCCCTTAATTCCATTCTTGCGTTTCATAATGTTGCTGAAGCAGAGTGGTGTTAGTGTTTCACCCTATGTGTAATTGCATTTGTAGTAGTGAGGTGACATTCTGACTCTGTGCAACTTTTAGTGTTTTGGACTTGCTGTCTGACTCATTCCCTAGTTCCCCTCAAAATACAACACAGATGATATTAGGAAATTAAAATTTGGAATAGTGCCTTCTTAAAGCATTTCTGAAACTTTATAGACCAGGTCAGACCAGGAGTTTGGGTGACAATGAAAACGTGATTTTTGCTCTAATTTTCAAGCACAATAGCAGAGGTCTTAATTATCCATAAAAACATACAAAAGAACATTTTGCCATGTCTTGGCACTTGGAACTTGCTTTCCTTGTGTTTGTCCTTCTGTTCGTTACTAGCCACTTACATTCTGCTACTCATTCATTAGAAAACTATGAGCAGAAAAAACAAATGTCTACAAAATATACAACCCAGTATCTACCAATTGTGTTCATTGAACAGGCATGAAAAAATGCTACGGTAGTGATACCTTTTATTAAAGAGTGATGGTTATCGCCTTGTCCACAGTCAGGTAATTTGTTTGTCTAACTAATGCCTGTAATACTTGGAGCTATCTCTAATAATTCATCGACTGAATGAAGCAAGACCCGACGCAGTGCCGATTCTCTGTCTGCAGTGGGGTCCCTTTGGCACTTTTGCTACCTCCAGCTGGTCCCACACTAAGCATCAGGGTGTGCAGTGGGAGTGGGCGTAAGTCTATTGATCTTGGTTCGTCAGGGAAAACCTGAGCCACAGGACAATTGTTGTCGTCACTGCTTTCATTCCTCTGATGTCTTTCGCAGCATGAAATGACTAAGAGAAGGAGGGATCCTTCCCGTGGTTACCGTGCCTCCCCCTCGATGCAGTGGGTAGCCCCACACAGCCGTAGGTCACAGTGCAGTCAGGGCTCTGCAGCCCCTCAGTCAGGTTTGGGCTGTATCTTGCTGTAAAGGAATTCTACATGGCACTAACATAAATAGGTTTTCGGCTCTAACAAAGCCTGAGGTGTATACAGGAATCCTTTTCCTCCGGAACGGTCTAAGGCTTTTCATACTTTTCCACAGCCATCTTGTCATTTGTTCGGGGTGAAGCTCAGCTCTGTACAGCAAGCTCAACAGCAGGCCTGGGCTGTGAGCCCTGCTTTTTAAGCCCTTTTTTTGGCAGCCAGGGTGGTATGTAAACTGTTCCCAAACTGTCCTCACAGAGGTGCCTTTTTTTTTTTTTCCTCTTCCCCCTTCCTTCTGTGAAGACTTTACAGTGTTGACACAGGAAATAACATCTTGGGTCTTTATATTTTGGGAAATAATACAGCTTGTCAGGTTGTGGCAAATTCTATTGTAATTTTTTATATAAACATTTGCTTTCTGTTACAAATTAATCATATTTTTGAGTTTAATACTCTCTGTGATCTTTGAAATAATCCATTTGATTTTTATTTCTTTTGCAGCATGGATAAGAAAAAAAAGAAAGGATCCACCCACCATTGAGGTGAGAGAGATGAGGTGTCTTTAAATTTACAATTGTTGTACTTAAACTACAATAATTAGTTTATAGTGGACTCATCTGTCTAGTAATTTGTCAGTTTTGGGGGGAGAATTTAATATGTTGCTTGCCTAATTGATAAAATTGTAGCCAGACTAGGTATCTAACACTTAGGAGAAAGGGAAACAAATGGAAATATAAACTCCAATGTTCTTTAGTTATTACTTTTATCTCCGTGAATTCTTTAAGATGATCTACGTAGATTCTTTAAGATCATCATGGCCATTCATGGGTATCCTCATTTAAGTGAATTCTGAAATTACTGCTATGAACTTTTAAAATAGGTCCTCTATGTATTAATGCAAGTTTTTTTTCATGGTAGTTGACATTAAAATGCAGGTTTCAAATTCAGTTGCCAGTGGATTCATCAGTACAGGAAAACAAATTGCACTAACATTTTACAATGCTAAGGAGATGGGGGAGTTGCACCCATGACTTTTTCCGTAAGTGGTTTCTAATGAAATGAAGCAGGGAAATGTCCCTCAGTCTTTCATGCTGATGAGTTTGTAAAGCGTGGAATGAGTTTGACTGTTGATCTGTATATACAGAGGCACACGAGTGTGCTCCCTGCCCTGGATTTGTATTGCAAGTTGAGAAGCACCAGCTAGGAATGAGTGAGTAGATGAAGCATGGTCTACTACAGAAGATTCAAACTGACACCCACAGAGGCAGATACTTGACTTACATCAGTAGGAGTAACTGTGTCAAATCCATTGAAGCTATGTTGGCATGCTGTGGCCAAAGATTTGGTCACAGATCTTCTGGAATATACTGGTTTGTGAAAAGTTGTCCTGCCTGCCTCTGTGTTAGGATGACCTGGGCAAGCTTTTCAGCTGAGGTTTACAAGCCATAATTCATTGAAATGAGCTCCCATACAACTTAGAGCTCTTCAGCTAGTTCTCTCTGCCTCTGTTTCACACTTGCCACTGAGGTTGTAGAGATAATAAGGGCTGTAATACAGCCATGAATGGAAGAAGTTCAAGTTAAATTTATCCTCAAAGCTTTTTACGACTTAAAGCAAATTAACACACTTTTCTTTGCATTAACATTTGGGAAGTATTAAGTGTGATTTTTTTTTTTTTAATTTTTTAATTTTTTTTCTCCTCCTCCTCATCCTAGTTACTTGTACATAAGTGATACTACAGCAGTTGTTCTGTCTAAACTTGGGCTGATCTCCTTTAAGTAGCTCTGGCTCATTCTAACTGTATACCTACAATGTTTATTGGTGAAATTACCACCTCATGTGATACTTGAAGATGGGGAGTATTGCATATCTTTTGTCCTATCGTTTCCATGACCCAGACTGCCATGATAACTGTGCTAAGATAAACCTTCTCCAGAGTACACGGGCAACTTTACATTTGGAGTTGGTGTAGTAAAGCTCCTCCTGGCACTGGAAATGTTGATTCTGTTTCAAAATAGGGAGCAAGGAGTCTCCACAGGTGAGAGAACTGTGAATCAATAGTGTTCTAAATATTTTACCTTCCAAAAAAAGCAATTTATGGAGAATGAAATATTATGGTGAGTAATGGTGCATTCAGAGTTACAGGACTGCTTATACCTTCAGTTTGACGAGGTAATAGGTATGAAAAATAATTTAGCAGCTAGGTACTTTACCTGCAAGCCTGTGCATTGACCTTATCAGAGCATAAGTGATATACCAGAAATTTGAAAAGTAGCTATCTTTTCTTTCAAGTAATCTCTAAATTGTTTTTTCCTATATAAGAAAAGGTAGTTCAAATATATGTATGTTAAAGATACCTGCCGATGTTTTGAAAGTAATGCTGCAGTCACATTTTAAATATGTGGTAGTAAAGTTTAGGGTTTTTTTCTGTATTAGTGTAGAGTGGTATGTATGATTTACTCTCCTGACTTGAAACTGTTATAGCACAAACCCTTATACCACAATATAATTATAAATATAATTATACTAGTGAAGTACGTATAGAATACTGTTTGGTCCCTATTTGTAGGACTGATTTGCCCATAGCGTTTTAGCTACATAAACTTTACTGGCTGCTATTCTGTATTATATTCCCTTTTTGACAGTAATGCTAATATGGTAAACTGCTGTTTGACAGCAATGGAATGAGGGAATGTTTGTGACCATATTTCATGTTGAAAACCTGTGTAACAAATCTCCTTGTTCTTTCACATATTTCTCATGAGACTAGACTATTTCTGAAAAAGGATGCAAAGTCCACAAATTTTGCATTTTTGCTTTAATGACATTTTACTGTCAACATCATATAGTAACACCACAAAACAGCCTTACAGTTCCTAAAGCATAAGTTTCAAGAGCTGTGCCTATGTTCCTACCTTTGTGGTCTGTAATACCACTTTTTTTGGAACGGTTTTCCTTTTTTTCCTGTCCATCACCTTTTTTCTTTCTAATATCAAGTGGCTTATGCTAAACTTTACTAAAATTTCTGTTCCCCTTCTCTGCTCTGTTTGCCTACCATCCCTTGTTAGTTTTTTATGTTTGGTTTTTTTTTATATATTTGTCAAATTTGTCTTTTATTCAGCTCTCAACCATGGATGACAGAGGTTGCCAAACTGCACAGGCTATCAGGTCTTATTATGAGCTCTGTGATCAAACTTTAATTGAAAATATTGCAGAGATATGGCTTCACAAATCATCTGGATCTTCCTGATCTTACCGGTAGCACTGATGACCACATTTTGGGAACCAATGGTTTGGTGAATACTGTAGGCCACCAAATCATAGAATCATAGAATGGTTTAGGTTGGAAAGGACCTTGGAAGATCATTGAGTTCCAACCCCCCTGCCATAGGCAGGGACACCTCCCACTAGACCAGGTTGCCCAAGGCCACGCCCAGCCTGGCCTTGAACACCTCCAGGGATGGGGCCTCAACAACCTCTCTGGGCAACCTGTTCCAGTGACTTACCACCCTCAAAGTGAAAAACTTCTTCCTAATGTTCAATCTAAACCTGCCCTCTTCCAGTTTGAAGCCATTCCCCCTCATCCTATCACTACATGCCCTTGTAAGTAGTCCTTCCCCAGCTCTCCTGTAGGCCCCCTTTAGGTACTGGAAGGCCACAATAAGATCTCCGCGGAGCCTTCTCTTCTCCAGGCTGAACAGCCCCAACTCTTTCAGCCTCTCCTCATAGGAGAGGTGCTCCAGCCCTCAGATCATCCTCGTGGCTCTCCTCTGGACATGCTCCAGCAGATCCAGCAGAATGACAAAATGTCATTCATAATCATCATGATGTGTCAGTTACTTAAGTGAGAATGAATGAGAGTTGTCCTTCCTTACACTGGTCATGGTAGCTAAGTCTGTTGACGATGTTCTTAAGACCTGATAACGTTTTGGGTTCAGGCCAGTCTTTCTTCCACAAACACCTAACTGATCTTTTTTTTTTGTTTCCATTGTAAAGCTTTCATTTTCTCACAGAAGGAATTGCTTTACCTCTCTTTTTCTTTAGATTCTGTTTTTTTTTATGGAAGAATACTCCAGTGACTTCACAAGACAACTTGTTCAGTGTTAAATGTTTCACATACTTAACGGTTTCTTTCCTCCCCGTGCCCCCACCACTTTTCCCCATTTTTGGAGGAAGTCACTTAAACTTCTGTGTACTAGTCATAACCCAAGAATGCTGCTCATCCCCTTGGTTATTTCTAATCTGACCAGTAATGTAAGGCATGTTAGTGGTTGGAAGCCTTGGGTTTTAAAAGCCAGCTTCTGGGATACTGGAAACAGTTGGTTGCCTTTTGATTTTATTACAGCTTAAAATATGCCAAGTCTCATTCTCAACTCACTTATGATGAGGCTGATAACTTTGCAAATGAATGCAGATCAAGTTGATTCTTATCTTGCACTTAGACATATTCTGTTCCTATGGTAATCGGGGAGTCCATCTTGGTAGAGAATTTTGGATCACATCTGCACCCCGTATAAGCATGCATGTGTGCATACACATACATATACACATACTGCTTTATAACAGGTGAGAATCTGAGCTTGTATGTGTATATTTTTGCATTACTATAGCATTATGTCATCTATCCCTTTATATATATTGGGTATGGTGATATATGATTGGCTGAGGAAAATTTGTTGTTACCTTTATTCCTGTGCAGCTGTAAATTATATTTTAACAAATTTAACAAGTGATGAATAATTAAGTAGACTATCACATTTCTTTATTATGTATATAGGAAACTAGATGTATGGAGCATGTTTTTGGGCAAATAGGAAATGTGTTCTTGTCTAGAGAGCTTATAGTTTCAAATTAATGAAAATGTTTTAATAGCTACGAATATAAAAATATTTTTAATCAAATGCTATTTTGTGGAAGCAGGTTTAATAATTTATCATTTTACATGCAAATTAGTTTACCTGCTAAGCATTAATGTTGTCAGAATTTATTAACAAAAGTTGTCTTGGGGTATACCAGTTGTTTTATATGAGTGATGTTCCATCCATGCAAATTATTTCTTTAAGAGATTATTCCCTTCTCTTCTTTGAGCCGTAGTCCACTTCCAGTATGGCTCATCAACTGGTTTGTAAGGTAAATGTAAATGTGCTCTCTTGCATACACTCCTACCTCCCAGTTTTCCTTCTGGCTACAGGTTTCACTCCTGATTTAAACCATGGCATCTTTATGTTTTGGATTTTTCACATCTTGGGTGCAGAGGAAAGAAAAAATGCTCTTGGGAGGCAAGGGGAAAATCCTCCTCTTCAGAATGCTTTTTGGGCTTATCTTGCCATTCCATCACCAAAGCGGAACTCCCCAGATTTAAAAGATACTAAGCAATGTAACACCTATAGGACCACTGTGGGTATGTCTCACTCTTTTTATGCACCTACATGAATTTCACAGAAAGGTCTGCTGATAAGAACTTCTAGAGAATTCTCAGCCCTTTGTTCATGGCAACTTGCATGGCATTCACAAGCTTTGCTGCATTCTGCATCTCCTGTTTTCATTCTGGGTCATGCTCCCTTAAAAAAAAAATGCTTTATTTAAAATTTGAGATAGCTTTATGTAAATATATTAAAAGTGCTAATGAAAGCAATTGTTATGTTCTGTTGGTGCAGCTCCTAATTGAGATGGTGGCTGGATGCATGAGGGTCTTGTAAGCTTTGGTTATGGTGCCTATTTCAATAGAATATCTGTCTCTCCATCTGTCTCTCATCTTTATACAATCAGTGCATATGTAACGCACAGCCAGGTTTTTCCCCACCAGGTAGTGGGAGTCATATCAAAATTGGTTTCGGTATCTTGTATCTTAAGACACCATTGAGTCTTCAGCTTCTAAACCTGGAAGGATCTAAGAGGCATATTTTTAAGGATTTAGCAAACCTTAAAATTACCAGGCATATAATGAGTTTTTAAGCCTTTCTGTGCCTAACTTCTATTTGATTTCTTCAGTATTTCTGATTTCAGAGGGCATCGGATTTGTAGGGGCTTTTAAAGAATCCTACTGTCTAGAACACGAGATACCTGAATGTATTTAGAAATCTAACCTTTATTTTTTCCCATAATAGCCCTTGTAGCTATGCACTGCTTCTGACAGTGTCCTGAGGTTCAGTAGTATCTGAGTAATTTGGCATTGTTTATTGCCTTGTGTGTAGAACAGAGATAGAAATAAAGTTACAGGCTCTCTTGCAGTGCCAGAAAATGCATGAGGAAAAAACAGAGAAGGTTCTCATGGCAATTCCTAGAGAAACAGCCAATGTGATACCCTGCAATTGCCAGATGTGTGCCGGTAGTAATGCTACTCTGTGAACTCAGATCTTTGTACTAGAAGTCGCTTCACTGTTAAGTTCAATGCCGCTACCTCTGTAGCGCACACAGGGCTGCATAGCTACAAGTATTCTCAGTTTAAATTGAAACCTCACTGTTGCTTTGTATGCATGTGTATGCATGTTAATCTTTCATGGGAAGTGAGGTTGAATTGCATGTTCCTTTAGTTAGTGTCAAGAGCCTGAAAATAGTTTGAAATAGAAAACCACAGTAAATTACTGTTTTTCTCATGCATTATGTACTTGTTACACAGTAATAAAACTCAGTGGCTTCTGAATTGCACAGTTGGATAGAAGGTGAAATGTTAAAAAAAGAAACTTTTTGTGACAGCTCCTGTCTTCTTTCAAACTATTTCTAGCCTTTCCATAATTATCTGTTTTGACAACCTCCTTGTCAAGGGAGGAAAAATGTACTTCAGTGAGTTGTAATAAGCATAAGGTTTCAATGATTGTTTCTCCCCTCCCCCCCGGCCCTGAATAATTACATTAAAATTACATTCTGTTTGGTTGCCACAATGCGTATCCACTTTTCCCATTTATTTGATCACAAGTATAATTTATTTGAGAGATGGTATTATCAAAACTAGCTTCAGTCATGGAGATTAGTTTACACAGAATTTGCGTTCCTTTAACCAGAATGGGATGCAGTTTAGAAACATTCGTTTGACACTGTTGGGATTGCACGTTACAGTTTTACTTCTGTCTTCTTTCAGATGCTTCAGTTGAGAAGTTTTAAAATGAGAACTCTGACATGGAGATTGTGCATTCTTGCATAGAAAATAGGGCTTAGCAAATGAGTATTTTACTCCTGAAGCCACAAAAAGCTGTTGGATGTGATTTACAGTTCTGGGAAATGCTATTTAAAAAGTACAGGTATAAACAGCTCTCTGAGCAAAGTATTTTCCACCACTGTTGTCCAGGATCACAACCTGGATTGAAAATTTGGGACATACTCAAATGACTTGACTTGCGCTAAATAGCATTTTGCATGGTAAATTGTGCATGATTCCAGAGAGGATTATTACTTAGCGTGAAAGGGCAGTAAAATTTGATAATATAAAGAGCTGAGCTACAAAGGTCTAAATAGAAGGAAGTGGTGAGAGAAGTCACTCAAAAAAAAGAAAAAAAAAAAAAGGGGGGGTGTGGGCTTGAAAAAGCCATCATCTTTTAGAGTTTTTCCCTCTTATTCACTTTATCTTTCTCCTCAGGTTTGAGTATCAAGGCACCAGATTGTCCCATGACTTCCAGTTTGCCTATGCTGCAGATCCCAGGCTGTAGGGGAGAGAGCTGCTGCCGCTCTGCTGCTACTCCTCGTGTGGGAGGGAGTGCATGGAGCATTGGCTCTGTCTCCTAATTCACTGTCAGCACAGCTGAACGGGGGTGGAGGGAGAAGTGAAGTGTACCAGGAAAAGGGCTGGTACAGATTACATCATATGTAGAGTAAGGGGAAAGCAAAGACCAAACTGGGACTGAGTCACAGTTACAGTTCCTTGTTTGCTCTCTGGGCATCAAGGCTATGCATCGCCCTTTATTCAGGGCAGAGTGCAGTGGTGCCAGGCTAGTTTGTGATTTTTGCTGCTTCTACACAGTTTCGTCTGTGATCTTAAAAGTATTTGTAGTTCTGTATGAAAATCATTGCAGTATTTTAAAAATAATTCAGGCACAAAGCCCTGCTGACTCCATGTGTTGTCGACGTGCTTTATATTCATGTGTCTGTGCCTTTTCTCTTCCTTCCTCCTCTTATTACATGCCCTTGCCAAATACATGTGTGCTATACTGTGGTGCCCTAGAGACTATGTCAGCTCATGCCAGAGGTTCGGTAGCTCAGAAGCAGCAATATAGAAATTTAGTAATAGCATCGCTTCTCTGTAGATTTGATTTAAACAAAAATTGCTGTGAGTTAGGATTAGTATTTAGCTGATTTAGCTTGGTAGTAAATGTGGTATTAGCACTGCATTTAAAACTAAATATTGGTCTCTCATCAAAGCATGTGTTTGTACATATATTTGTAGTCGATAAATTCATTTAACACATATTAATTGTGGAGTACTTTAAATCTTAATTGCAATTTTTCTGCTGTTACTGATTGATTCCAAAGAATTAGCACACCTCTCATTTACAAGATTAGGAACCCAAAATGCACAAACAGCCTTCATCTCGAGTGAACCATAGCAGGTGATTCTAAGGAGTTACCTTCCCCTTACAATAGAATGGGAGTCAGAGCTTCCTGTTTCAAAAGCCCATGGACTACTAGAGGTCTGTTTCTGTATCTGCCTATGTTTAAGGGGTTGTTGGTGCAGGTTCCAAGCAAAAGTAACTGTTTAAAACAGCAGCTATGTTAGTTTAGTAATTTGTTTAGATAATTTATGAGATTATTTTCAAAGGTCAAAAAAGCTGTTCTACAAAGGCTAGACAATGAGGGATGCCATAAATTGTGATGTATCCAACAAAGATCATTCGGATCAGTATGCTTTTGAATTATGCAGGGTGCATCCTTCTAAAAAATCACATTGAGTGCACAGAACACAGTCCATATTTTAAATTTGCAACTGATCAGAGATTTGCTCAAAACCTGAACCTGAATAAAGCAAATCTTACATTGATTTGACTAATGTTGATTTTTGATTGACCAGAGATGTTTAGCACGTATGTTCTTTACAAAATTAGCAGTCAGTTCGCTCAGTGTTAGATTTAAATAAGTATTTTAGCAAAGCCAAATAAGCCTTTCTAATTCAGCATGCTCCTCTGTTTTTGCCGTGCACTGACACAGCCCTTCATTTACCATATTATTTATTATTCTGAACCTAGCAGTGCTGAGCTCATGCTCAGTTGCTGAGTTAACAAGACCTGCCCTGGATCAGAACATTCAGTGCTTCCCAGTGATGAGGTCCTCTCTGTGCCTCCTACTCTTGAAATGTGATGTAATATCTGATTATTTCATCTTGCCCATTTAACTTGTAAAACTGGATAAGTTTAGTTAGCCAGTTTGGCAATATTATAAAAACAGGTGAATTGGCTTAACTTCTAGCACTTGGTTGGACTTCATTTGTCAGTGAAGTAAAAACTCTGATGTGTTAAATTGTCTTCTAACAGTCAACTTTTTAATACTGTTCCAAACCAGACTTTTTTGGCTTTGCATTTGCCACTTTTTTATTTTTTGCTAACTTGTATATACGAATTTTTAACAGGCAGAGTTCAAAGTTCAAGTTCATGCATGATTAAACATAAAATATTCAAACTAGACACATCAAAATGCAAGTATTCTATGAATATATAGTGTCTGTACAGTTAAAACAAAGAACATTATTCTGTCCAGATGTTTCTCAGTTCTGGCATCAAATAGTAGCTAGCTAACCCTATTCAAATCAAGAGAAATCATCAGTATTTCAACATACGTAATTAAGACAACTTAGGAAGTTGGAATAGTTTCTAAGACAACATAAAGAACCTATTTATTTTTAATTTAACCAAAACACAAACCCATCTGAAATGAAATGTGACATCTTCCTCAAAATTAATAATACATATACCTTGTATATGTGTGTATATATATAATACAGTACCTTGTATTTATAGGTTTGGGCATAGTGTCTTTAGAAAATCATCTGGTAAGAACAAAACCAAAACCAGTACCAAGCTGTTAAAATAACCTTTAAACAATCCCTCTTGGACATAGTTATACTGGTACTGTATGTCTAGCCATGTGCATCCCTGGAGCTACTTGTTCATAAGTTTGGGTTGCCCTGTGCCTTCAGGAGATTGAAAGTGCTCCATGAAAGGGAAGTGGTAAAATAACAGATGACTGACTCGAGGACTGAGAGGGAAACAGTAAGGAAGTAAGAGGAAGGGGAGGAGGAGTTCCTCAGATTGTGGGCTTCAGGAGGTGCCACAGGATAGAAAGGGTTAAGTACAGGTATTTGCCTGTGGAGAAGGCTGGCAAGAAGTGTTCAGCAAAGTCACTTGGCTAGTCACTGCTGAGCAAGAGCCCAGCGGAAGGAATAAGCAAGTCTAGAGAAACCTCTTTGTATTTATGACATTTTCCTACCGGGAGGAACTAATTTTATTTATTCTGTAAGGCTACTAGTTTATTCACAAAAGGAAAGCAGCAACAATATGAGACCTTTTTGGAATGGAGTGTTCTTTCACTCTTAATCTTCAGCCTACACAGCAGGTCTTCCAGTACAGCGTGGAAGGCACTGAAAGTCCTTTGACTAGAGACAAACTTCTCGATTTTTCTCCTTCTGTCGAGTAGAGGTGAATACAGTTTCCAAGCAGCAGAGGATGCTTGGTGATACATCTCAGCTGCCAGAGTTAAGTGAGAGCTTTAAACAAAAATACAGTTTGCAAGAAAAGTGGAAATTTCATGCCAGTGGCATGAAATGCAGCCTGATCCCTTTTGCAGCAATGCATTTGGAAGACAGCAACATGTCTTGGGCTGTACATGTGCAGCATGAGCAGGCTGTCTTTTGTTCTTTGTTCATGCAGCTATTACCACTCCTAAGGTGTCAGAATATGCAGAAATCATCAGTTTCTGAATGAAAAGCAGCTGCCTCAAACTCCACACAGGGCCACCTTGGCATTTCCTTCATAATAATGTTAGGTTCTTCGAGAAAACGTTAGAGATCATTTTCTTAAACCCTGCCTCTCTAAGGAGGGAAGGCATGCAGCTCAAACCATTAGAAGGATTAAAAACCTGACAGAGTTTACAATAATCAGCAAAGCTGGACAAGCAGTTACCTGCAGTGAGTAAAATTTCTTCCTTATGTTCCACTTCAAAGTAAACTGTAGAACATGTAGTTGGACCTAGTTCTCGGCACATTGTTCCAAATGCTGGGAGCTGATGCATTTCAAGGTGAACATCTACATGTCGAGATTTCAACTCGTAGAAAACATGGCTGGATGTCTTCAGGCATTTTTCAGTTTTGCAGCATAATCCAAATCCTTAGATTTCTCTTTTAATAAAAACTGTGAACAGGATTTCTGATACTCTTTAGATGCCATGTGCTTCCTGAGAACTGCAGGTTGAAATGGCTTATATTATTTATTTCTGTAAAGAGAGTGTTGGAAGAACAAGCTAACCCTTAGAAAACTGCAGTTAACCTGGTAGATTCCATGTTCTCTGTGTTGGATTTTGTATTTCCCCTGAAGGTCAGAGCACATTACATATGCATGTTCGTATGTTTCAGCAGAAAACTTAAAAGGTATGTTTTGGGGGGCAGTTGACAGTGAAGCTAGCCATTTTAGAAAATATTTCAATTCATCTTGAAGGGGAAGAGAAGATAAATTTTCTGAACCTGCCAATGTAATTAAAAAAAAAAAAAAAGAAAAATACTTTTAGCTCCCAGTCACTGGTTGTGGTATATCAAACAGTAAAGGGGTAGGTAGCAACAGAGCCTCAAAATGAAAATGTAGCTGTGTGCAGGTGAGTTGGAACTGCCATGCAGTTTTACAGACCACTTCTGATGGGTAGAAGAGCCCAGCAGATGTCGGCTTCTCTGCTGCTGTTCAGCAGGTGCTAGGAAGCTGTGTAGAACCAGGAGGGTGTCTGGAGAGGAACCTGACTAACACTCACTGCATTTAATTGCAGTGCAGAGCCATGCAGGTAAGCTGAAGCCAAATTTGGAAGATTAGTTCTGAAGATCCTGCACACTTCTAGTGTGTTTTAACGATAATTCCTTCTACAAATATGCATGCAATAGTTTCATTAAAATTTGCGTTTTGAACCAAGTTGATTATCCTATTCAAATTTGGAACTACTTGGATCTTTTATTTAAATGCCTGTAACGGCAGGGAAACTTCAGTCTCACAACTGCTTCAAACTGCAGTGGCTATGGTAATTGAACCAATAGTATTTAGAAATACAATCACAATGTGTTTTAGAAAAAGAAAACATACATGTTCTAGTGAGAACTGAAAATGAAGTATTTGCTGGTGATATTAGAAACAGGAAGGACTCGGTGCCTGTGAGACAGTGGCACAGAACAAACTTGCTAGTATCAAAGAAGATGTTTATGCTAAGAAAACTCATCTGTTTGACCCAATTTTTCTAACATGCCAGTTGACACAAGATTCCTGATTCACATTTTCTTTAGTTTGAGCATAGGAACCCTGATTTCAGTGTACATGTTAGTGGTATGAATTTAATGAATAAAATGTGTGCATGCAGACACTTTGAACTTGAAAATATTTTTCGTGGTGTGGATTGTATAGAAGATTCTGAACGAGGCACTTCAGTATTTTTTTTTCCTGTGTTTGCTAATGAGGGTCATTCCATATGCTTTTTTCAAGATCAACATGGTTATTTTACTAGATCACAACTATACTTTGGCCAGTGAAAGCTGATTAAAAAAAGCCTTACCTGAGTCTGAAAACCAGATGACAATTATACATCAACACTTAAAATGAACTTGGAGCATTTGGAATTTAGTTACAGCTGCTATTACCTGACTAAGATAACTTTGTTAAAGTAATCACTAGAAGAGTTTTGAAGTTAGTAAGTAGCTGTTCACAGTAAGTGAACTACATTCATCCTTTAATAGACCATTTCATGCTGTTTTAGCAGAGACTATGATGCAGTCTTCAGATATCACAAAGGTATATGACCTTGTTTCTTAGTAGGGTAATACAAGCACCATAGGAGTAATCCCCTTGAAATCAGTAAGGTCATGGTAGATTTATACAGGCATGTGGTAAACGAGGACGGAATTGAGAGGTGTTATAATGAGGTTTTGCTATACTGACTGTTGAAAATTTGACCTTGTTATGCCTGACAATATTTTTATTTGAGTATGGGAGAATTTTTTCCCTCTCCCTGCCCCCTTTCAGTTTGCAAAGCTGTTTGTGATGCTCTTATATTTTCATGCTATACAGGTATGTGAAGTGTTTTGCATCTGCTCTGTGCATCTGTGAATTTTAGTATAGAGGCAATTAAAGACTCGGAAAAAGGTGTTAGTTTTTATGATATCTCTTAAGGGTTTTTTTTAAATACTGCCTTTTTAAATGTTCTTAAGTTGTCATATACTTGCTATGTCAGCTCTTGGCAATATCACATGTATTTTAATGACATTCCTAAAATAATGTCATGGTCTTCTACTCAGAAGTGTACTGGTCTAGTTTCTCCTCAGCCTTTCCATATACCTGTGATCCAGAGAAAGCTCTTCAGCCTTTTTCCTCCTGTATCCCAGTCTAAAAGTGGATATTAGCAGCTTCCTTGTTCCATGGTGTTGATTATAGTTAAGTTGTATTTGGGTTCAATGTGTTATAAAAATTTGTATCACCTTTCTGCTTTTGTTCCTAATACTCCTCACTATCTGCCCCAACAAAAGCACAGAGAATTCGTGTTAGCAAAATTTGCAAATCACCCTTCTAACAGGAAACATATGCTAGCTAACAGATAAAAACCAGACTTCACTATTTTTCAGGGCTTTTTTCTTTGTGTTTACTTTGGGAGTTCTTGGTGTTTTCCTCTAAAAAATATGGCAAGGTCCACCAACAGCTGTTTTTCTATTATACCTGTGGACAAACCAGTGCACTTGCTTCAACTAATAGCCTCAGCATTTCTCAGTGGAAGCAGCCAAATCCCAGTTCAAGTCATCTTCATTAGTGATTTTCCAGCTTTAACCTGTACCCAGCCATGTTTCAGTACAGAGCTTCATGAAGTTGAATCAGCAAGTTGTGCGAGCCTTCTCTGAATACACGTCCTGGGTGGGTTTTTTGGCCTCGCAGTAGGATCTTGCATCAGATAGTTGTTGCAGTTTATCAGGGGTGGAGGTAGACCTCTAAAACTAGATCACTTTTATTTGAGTTTTCTACCTGTGCAGAGGCAGTAGGTATGATTTTACACCCTTTGTGAATGCAATATATTTATTTTAGCTAACACATCTGGTCGATACCTGGAATTAACACACAGCTCGCCGAAGCAGCGTAGTGCTTAGTGTCCTCATCACAATACCCAGTTCACCTTCGCTGGCCTGGCAGTCATCAGCTGAGGATGTGTTGGCCTCCCTCCCTGCTGGGACCATGCTGGTCCTTGGCCTTGCCGAGCTGTCGTCCGAGTCATGGAGCAGGGTTTCCCTCAGGGATTTTTATGTCATCGTTCCCCCCGCACCCTTCCCCCCCATTTTTTGTCCAGAGTTACTAGTACCAGCTTAATACTTTCAGTTCTGTCCTTTTTTTTTTAATTATTATTTTATTTATTTGTTAATCTTGCATGGCTTTGGAATCTGTACCAGCAGAGTCAAGGTTGCACATCTGCTTCTCCCAAAACTGCACCCCGGTGCACAGGTACCTAAAGTCACAGGCATAGCGAGTTACAGGAAGAAATGCGAGTGATAAGTAGCTATAGTTGCAAGGACCACATAGAAAACAATGTAAAAGGTAGCCTTATTTTTAATGCATTTTCACATTTGTTGATGACTTCTTTTCCTGTTTGATCCAATGAAAACTGACACCACAATGCAGTTTTTCTTCAACAACATGATGAAAACACGAAGAACACTTTAAACAAGGGCTGAAGTTGCAGTTGTAGAAAAACAGTTAATTTTGCCACATTTTATTTCTTACATACCTGAAAATTTGGATTATAAAATTAAGAAAAACAGCGACTGCTTAAAATGTTTTATTCCAACATTGTGTATTGCATTTACATCTGATTTATCTAATTATCTTTCTACTGTGTTCTTAGGAGATTCTTAAGAATGAAAATTACAGAGAAGAAATGAAACAGAAAATCAAAGATGTAGCCGAAAAGGACAAACTGCTTCAGGCCAAGGAATACGAGGAGGGACTTGTTGCTGAACCAGTTCATACTCAGGTCAAAGGCCACGCGTCAGCCCCTTATTATGGAAAGAAAGAGCCTTCACAAGATCCAACGAGCACTGCGAGTACCTTTCAGCCAGGTTCCTGGATGCCACCAGGCAGTGGCAGCAGTCACAAGAAATAAACTATTCTAATGCACAGATACTGATAATGGATAAATGTTTTAATGGACAACATGAACAGCTGTTATATATAAGTGAGTGTGCAATAAAGTAATATTACAGCAGTTTCATTTATTTTTGCAGAACTGTTCAAATAGGCTTACTCATGACGAACTACAGTAAAATGTTTGGGTTTAGTGATAAACAGGATGTGTTACTAAGTAAGTTTGTTTTCGACAGTTGCTATTCTTCAGTTACTTACGAAATCATTGGTAGGTTTTCTAGCTAACTTAATTTTCTTAAATAATTCTAAATTGTTTTTTCCTTGAAGACTCATTTGTTTTTAAAATTGTTTTTGATGTAATAAATATAATTAGTACACAACTTTTCCCAAACCTAGGTGTCAGTTTAAGATAGTTCTTCAGAGCGCTTGTTAATTCCTTTGGCAGTGCCAGTGAGCTTTCCTCTGTCAAGTGGATGGAAAAGTTGATCTCATTAACAGGAATCACTATGACACTACACTGACTACGCACTGTATTAATCTTAGAGACATTCTTGTAACTTAAGAAAACAACATATTTGAATAATGTTTGATTTGCAGCCAGCAGTAAACACAGGATAAAGTCAGACTGAGTTAAACTACACATAACTACTATAATAGAGGTTGGAAGCACTAGCTAAAGCTGCTGGAAAATAACACAGGGTTTGGGACAAGGGACTGCCATAAATATTAAAATAATTAGCTTTTATTTTTGGTGTATAAGGGGACTTCCCTAAATTATTAGACCTATTTGGCTGCAGTTTGGATACATAAAATGTGCGGATTACTTGCTTAGAGATGATATTTGAGAACTTCAAGTCAAAATAAAGGCCACACAATTTTTTGAAAAAAGTATCAAATTTATTTATGCAGTGTATCCTTTATCGGTTCTCCATGTGTTTTAAGCTATGTAGGTATCAAAGGTGGAACACACACACATTTGACAACACTTTGAGACAGAACAGCAGAGACGTAATCCCCATGTATTTATAAAATGCTGAAATGTCATATTCTAATAATGCTTGCTTTGACCAACAAAATTGGAAGATGATCCACAACACTTCACATTTACTTCAAGTCATTTCACTTAGACTCCCCACTTCTAATCCCCCTTTCTGTCAGCCAGCTCTTATAGGTCTCCTTCTCTGAACAGTGTTATTTTAAGGATTTATTTTTAAACATAATGAAGGACTCATTGCTAGAAAGTACAATTCTGTGCTGCTGTTTAGAAATATGCTAAGTCTAAAAACCTAATGCTCTTTAGCATTAAGACCACAAGCTCTTCAGAACTAGAGTATTAATAAAAATCAGGCTTTGAAAAATTAATCACTTCTGTTAGAAAAACATGAATTGGAATTAAGGTTAAATAATTTTGGCGTATTTACAACACAGACCCCACTTGACTATTTCCAGTATGCCAGCATTTTGCAACCTGGAAGGCAGCAGAGTTTCAAGGGCCGTGAGAAGAAAGATCCCCAAAATCAGAATAAAGATCAGAATGTCCTAAATCAACAGTAGCCAGAAGGTTCTCAAGTAGGAAGAACTGTCACCAGCATGCACATTCTTCTGTACTCTCCCACAGCCACCTGCTGTAGGTCACTAGGACACAGCACACAAGGCCACCTGGGCCTTTGGTCTCGCCCCATTTATGGCTATTCTTTGAGGCATAAGAAGTTTCTGAAGGCAGAAACAAATTTGTTACAGGTGGAGTGTTCAGATGATCGAACCAACCAACGTAGTAGCATATTTTGTAGAACATGAGTGGCTTAAGACAAATGAAGGTCATAAGAACAAGCAATCAGTTTCCTTAAGTTTGGGCTGAATTTAAAAACTGTTGATGGCCGGTAGGTCAGGAAACAGGAAAAGCTGTTAGGTTCTTTTTGCAGACAAGCCCCACCATCAAAGACACTACAGCAGCCCCTATGGGCAGACAGCTGAATGGACCGTGGGCCTCAGAGTAAATCAGTAAGGTGTGCTACCTAACTCTGAAGCTAGCTTATCTCTACAGCTCTGCTGAAGGTACACCAGAAGTTGCCTTCCTCTAGTCCAGTTTACCATTCACATAATTTGACAATTTTAAGACACTCGTTAAATCATAGCTCAGCTAAGGAAAAAAAAAATTTCTACATCCAGAGCCACCCAACAGATTAATCTTTTAATTTAACATGCAAATTTAGAAAAGCAACTTGCACTAGAACACAAGTAGTAGATTAAGTGACTGTAGTAAGTGTCACTCGGGCAAACTTTAACACAAATCATCTCAGCAGAAAAATTACTCTGAAGGGATTAAATTTCATACTTCAAGAAATAACAGGATCAAGTATCAAAGGACAATTACAACACAAAAACGTACAAGTGTTTCATTTGAAAACGGGATTCTCTGCACAAGGAAGACCTTTTTTTTCCCCCGTTTAATCCTTCTTTGATCGTTTGGCTTTTGCAATATTCTCTTGGCGTTTCTGTTTCTTCTTTTGCTCTCGCTCCCTGGCCTCAATCATTTTTGCAAGCTTCCATGAAAGCGCTGCACTAATTACAAACAATGGTGTAAGGGCCAAGATCACAGTTGTGAGAAAGCCGTATGGGTCCTTTGCAGCCCACTCCACGATGTATTCAGCCCAAGCCTTAATATCGAACATTTTTTCTGTTTTTCTATTGGGAAAACCCTACGGAATAAAAAAGTAACTTCTGAGTATTCAGAAAAATAAAAGCAGACATACGCGGCAATTACTATTTTAATGTAAGTCATCATCTCTCATTATTGAGCAGCAAGCTCATTTTTGCTAGAAGTTAAAAGTAGTGCATAGTACCTGAAAGTAACGGCAATAGGGCGGGGTCAACACTTAGCTTGTAAAGTACGCTGTTAACGAAATAATTAGGCATTTCATCCAACAGAACTTGAGATACTACCAGGAAAAAATTGCCACGTGGAAATAAAGCGCGGTCTGTGCTGCTTTGAAAGAGACGGGGGTGGGGGGGCCCAGCCGGCTTGTCTCTCTATGGGTTTCACCAGGGAGACGAGGGGGCAGCGCTCTGCACCGTGAGCTAGCGGCAGCCGGCAAGTCAAAACACAACGTGAGAACCGCGCCGGCAGCGCGCACCGCCCACAGCCGCGCAGGCCGAGGCCGCCCCGGGGCCGCCCGCCCGCGCCCAGGCGGGGTGGGAGGGACCGAGCCCCTCGGCCCGGAGCCCCTCGGCCCGCAGGCGGAGCTCGGCAGCCGCCACACGGGCACACCTCCCCGGCGACTCCCTCACGACACCGCCGCTGCCCGCCCCCGCCCCGTAACGGCCGGCCGCGCGCCCCGCCCCGCCCCACCAACGGCCGCGCTGTGGAGACCGCCGCGCCGCCCTCACCTGCGGCGGGGGGGGAGCCCAGCGCTGCCTCGGGCACCCCCCGGGCCTGCCTGCCGAGCGACGGAAGGGCGGCGCCGAGGTCCCTGCGGAGAGAACACACAGGCCGTGAGGGAAAGGCGCCCGGCGCGGCCCGTCCCCGGCACCGCTCCCCTCCGCCCGGCTACAGGTAGCCGCCGCCCGGGGAGGCGCGGAGGATGGCGGCGGCGGGAAGGCATCCCCGGGGCCGGGCGGGAGGGTGGGGGGGGTGGTCGTATCGTGCCGCCTCCCCTCCCTTCCCCCCCTCTCCTCCCCCCGCCGCCGCCCCACGGTACCGCTGCCCTGGAGGGCGCCGGCCTGTCGAGCGGAAACAGGAAGGAGGCGCCCGCTCCGCCCATGCCGCCCGGGGAAATAGAGTCCGCCCGCCGCGGCTGGCTAGAGCGGCCTCCTCATGACGTCACTGCGGGGGCGGGGCAGCGCCAAACGCACGGGAGTGGGCGGGGTCAGAGCGGCCCCGCCCCGCGGCGCACGGCGGGGGGGAGGGGTGTCGGTGGACTGGGAGGGGCTCGGGGGGGGACGGGGGGTTCCCGGGGTGTCCGAGGGGATCCCCCACGTCGTAGAATCACCCCGCGGAGCGCGGAGGCGGCGGCGGGGAGCAGCTCGTAGCCGGCCGCAGCCCGGCAGGCGCCGGTGCCGCTCGCTCACGGCGGTGTCACCGGTCTGCGGCGTCTGCCGGTGCCCGCCCGTTACGGTGCGGTGCGGAGGTGGCCCACGAGTGACTTTGGCCGGTAGCGCGGCGAGACACGGCGTGTGTCTCCCGCGGCTCGTGGGAAGGCCCCGCCCGCCCCGCTGGCCCTGCAGCGCCCAGCACCCTGCGGTTCCCGGCGGGGGAAGTGCCGGTAGCTGCTCGCCGCTGTGGGGCTGTGGTGGTGGTGGCACTGCTCCCTGCGGAGCTGAGCTCGGCAAAGGTACCCCGCTGGTCTCAGTGCAGTCTGAAGGGTTGTCACAGCCCTTGACGTTATCATACTGAAAATGCAGGGGCTGAGATTGCGCTTTATGTGTGTTGCACTCCTCTCCCTTTCTGCGCGCGTGTGCACGCGCACACCAATGCGACTAAAAACGTCATTATGTTTCCAAAGCAAAGGTAAGCATAGATTAAGGTATTAGCTTAGTACACGAGGAGATCTTGCAGGCACTTACATTATATTGATCAGTTCAGGAGTTCCTTTCTCAGTAGCAGAACAGCAAATGCTATAAAATCATTCTGCTTTTGTACATCTTTTCTTTCTGTGAATATTTATATTATTTAAAGGGCAGCAAACAGGCAAATAAGAAATATATTTTGTCAATGAGACAGTAATTGTCAGAGATCGGACTAATTTAAAATGCTTTAGATTGACTGTTGAATGCAATTTAATGCTATGTGCAAATTTTCATTATTTGTGCATTCTTATTCAAAACCTGTCTGTGGTGTTTGGGCTCTTGTAATATCTTTTGAAAATTAGAGTGGAATAGAATAGAATTTCATTTGGAAGGGACTTACAATTGTTATCTAGTCCAACTGCCTGACCAATTCAGGGCTGACCAAAGGTTAAAGCATGTTACTAAGGGCATTGTCCAAATGCCTCTTAAACTGACAGGTTTGGGGCATTGCCTACCTCTCTAGGAAGCCTATGCCAGGGTTTGACCACCGTCTCAGTAAAGAAATGCTTCTTGATGTCCCGTCTAAACCTCCCGTGGCGCAGCTTTGAACCATTCCTACATGTCCTATTACTGGATACACGGGAGAAGAGCTCAGCACCTCCCTCTCCACTTCCCCTCCTCAGGAAGCTGTAGAGAGCAAGGAGGTCACCCCTCAGCCTCCTTCCCTCCAAACTAGACA
This sequence comes from Anarhynchus alexandrinus, assembly GCA_008711295.1. Classification (NCBI taxonomy): domain Eukaryota; kingdom Metazoa; phylum Chordata; class Aves; order Charadriiformes; family Charadriidae; genus Anarhynchus; species Anarhynchus alexandrinus. The sequence continues at coordinate 377,890 of VUYV01000058.1, read as the reverse complement.
AACCCAAAGCTCTTAGCCACTCCTCATAGGCCATCCCTTCCAGCCCTTTCACCAGCTTTGTTGGCCTCTTCTGGATGCATTCAAAGACCTTCACATCCTTCTTAAATTGTGGGGCCCAGAACTGCACCCAGTACTCCAGGTGAGGTTGCACCAACACTGAATACAGCAGGATAATCCCCTCTTTTGACTGGCTGGTGATGCTGTGTTTGACGCACCCCAGGATGTGGTTTGCCCTCTCTGCTGCCAGGGCACACTGCTGGCTCATAGTGAGCCTGCTGCCGACCAGCACCCCCAGATCCCTCTCTGCAGGGCTGCTCTCCAGCCACTCCTCTCCCGATTTATCCTTGTGCCTGCCATTACTCTGTCCCACGTGCAGGATCCAGCATTTGGACTTGTTAAATTTCTGTACGCAATGATTCCACTGTTCTTTAAATGTGCTTCAGTAGTACCCAGTGTCATCTTCATAATTTTTCCAGGAACTGAGGTTAGGCTAACAGGTCTGTAGTTCCCTGGGTCTTGCCTCACCCCCTTTTCGTAGATTGGAACAACATTGTCTAGCTTCCAGTCAGCAGGGACCTCCCCAGATCTCCCTTTATTAGGTATCTATACAAGTATCTCTGTACCTCAGTTGCTCAACCATTTACATGATCATTAAAAGTCTTAGAGAGGTTATGGGTCCCTGTTTGGTCTGTAATTTGTAAATCTTAGCAAAATGTAAAAATCTGGATGTATTGGAGCTTAGGTATTAGTTCTGAGGTGTTACATTTATTGGTATCATTATAAAACGTTTTGCATGCTGTGTAGCTAAGTTAAAAGTAGATGGGCTATTACATAAGTATAGTCTAATTCTGGTAAAATTGCACATCAGGCTAGGGGGACACACAGTTATATTTCTGATACTTGGGTGTCAAATTCAGGTATGTATGCCAAAACAAGCTCTGACTTAGTCAACAGCTATATACATGCTGCTTAATATCACCACCTGCTGCAAAATTAATTTCCAGTTCGTCTTTCACATAATAGTATAGTCTCATCTGTCTGTCTTTCTATGTCTTCTTTGCCTTATTGATTTAAAGTGGAAAGTGCCTGATTCATTGTGGCAGGGAAGAAATAAAAAGTAGGGATTCTTAATTTGCTTTTCTAGGAAAACAGATCTTACATAATTACCTTTTCTGGTGTCCTTCTCCCCCTAATAGCTTCTGAAGTTGTTGGCTGGTTATATTGGCAAAATAGTAGCGGTCTCATGCATAATAATTCTGATCCTTTAAGATTTGTGAAAATAGGCAGCTAGGTAGAGAAGAGAGGCCCAGGCTACAACCTTGACTGAAAGCTGCAGTGCATCTGTATTAGGAATAAAGAGATGTTATGGGATTATTACCCAATGGGAAGGCTTCACTTGGGGCTTGCACTCTACCAAATTCAGAATACACAACCACAAGGCCACAGGAAATCAGGGTACTTGTTCTGCTTTTCTGAGTTACTCAGTTTTTGTACTTTAAGTAGTCAAAGAAAGAACAGAAATTTTAGAATCCACTACAACTTGAACAAAGCAGCACAACCCTTAGCACACCATCAGAATACTTTAAAAGACCACATTAAGCATATGTTTATGTTAACTATAATTTTGGCAGTTAACTGCTACTTTGTAAATCTGCACTTTCTTTTACATCTTATGTAGAATTCCTGTAAATGAGCCTGTTCTGTTATTTATAGCTATGTATGTGCCTATGTGTATTTTAAGATAGACACTCTTTAATTTAGTATCTGTCAGTTACAAGCAGATGAGTGAGAGAATTGGAGGGCTTAGGAAGGAGCGGGAAAGGATCCACCGATGCAAGATCACATCATTTAAAGTGTGAATGTCACAAGTTGTACTGAACTTCATAATGGTTTACCTAAATGTTCTTCCAGATATCTAGGCTAGGAAGGAACTTTACTTAGGATGGCCTTAAGCTTTCCAGCAATACATACATTCAATGACAGCAGCTACAAAAGTAGCATCAAAATATAATACAGTATGAATTTATGAACCATCAACGTTCATGAAATTACATCACTAGTCGATTTTTTATATATATTTTTTTTTTTATATATATATATATGAACAGCATTAAAAGTTCTGTTTCAATGGAATTTCATGAGACCATGCTGGAGGGAACAAGCATTACTGTCCATTGTCACGCTTTCGAAGAGGGAGTGAGCAGATGAATGGAAACAGCACTCCAAGAATCCAGCAATAATAAAGTAAGATACAACACAGAGAAATCTGCTGAGAATATAATACAAGCATGAAAAATGGGAGAGTTACTTGCATGAAAGCAAAGCCTTTCTCATGCCAACAGTGACTGAAGAATCTGTGAGTGTTTGTGTGTGTGTGGTGAAGACAAGCTTTGAGTAAATGTATTCATTTCACTCAGATGTGTTTACGTATATCAGTGGTCCAGAATTATTCTCTATAAGGAAGCTGCTAAATATTTCACGCAGTGTAATCTCTAACTATCCTTTTATCATTTGTAAATTCTAAGGATAAACTGGTTTCTTGAAGCTACTTTTTTTTTTTTCTACATACAGCAGGAATTCTCCAATAATCTTTATACATATGTTCCGGACTCCACCTGTTGTACTCCACCTGTTGAATGTCCCTGTTTCTAGAAGAGCTAGGTGGAATTCCTGTGTCATTGCACAATGGTGGTTTTTTGAAGAGTTTGGAAAAGTAACTTGACTATTGCTTTTTTCTCCAGCCTGTAAAATCTCTAAGCTGTGAAAGCTTTATAGGCACTTTTTTGACTGTGTATGATATATCCACAGTATGTGCCAGCCAATAAACATGCTGGGTTTTATAGCTTTACTTGACCCAACAAAAATCCTTTGTACCACTAGGGATTAAAGATTCTTTTTCTGCTACAAATCTTTGTTTAAGAACATTGGTGTTTTATGTTTAAGTGTATCTGCAGTATATCTTTATTCTGTAAATTGCATGAACAACCCCATATATTTGTAGTTTAGCTACCATTCAACACAGTTGTATATCCAAGGCAAAAGCAGTCAAAATCATGAGTAATAGTGCTGTTCTACTTAATTCACTTCAAACCATCCTTATAAATTGTTCTGGTACTATGTACTTTCAAGGATAGACTGTGTATTGGGATAGTGCATGACGTATAGGCCAAGTGATGTGGTGCACACTTTTGTATCTCGAGAAAGTCATAGAACACAAAAGTATGTATATCTAGTATTCAGTTAAAGAATGATCAACTGCTTCTGTGCTATAGGTGGACTCATTTACATAATAGGATTGGTTTTGCTACCCTTATCATGAATGATATAATTGAAGAACTGAAGTGTGTTAGGCCTTACTCCATCCTTCATTTGTTCCTATTTTAGGTCTTCTCACAGTTCAAAAAGGGAAAAGAATTATCAAAGATACAAATGAAAGTTATTCAAATAATAGAGGTCTTTTCTTCTCCTGGATCATTACTGCATTCTGATATGGTCATGACAGATATGTGTATTAACTGACTTCTGGGTTTTCTTGGATTATATTAAAGGGAAGGAGAGAAAAAAAAAATCATCATTGATACAGCTTTATAAATCTTCAGAGCTTTTCCCAGAGGGAGCTTAGTGTAGCAGTTGAGGTAAAAAGCTGAGAATCACAGCATCATATACCAACTGTGACAATAGGCCTGGGCTGATTCTGAAAATTTTAGGCATGTCCACAGAAGTCCGATCCCCCGGGAACAATGGAGAAAGGCGGTGGAGAAAGATTTGTGCCTCTGAGCAGTGATTCAGGCCAGCCACGATGCGAGTCACTCCGAAGCTGCCTGTTGCCTCTCGCAGACCATAGAGGGCACTAAGGATTGAGGATAGTGTTCCCAACATAAACACCTCAGTTAAATGCCAAATTGAAGTGCAAAGAACCCAAACCAAACAGCATATCCTTTGGTGAATCAACTCCATGTCTTTATGTATATGTAGGTGGTAATATTTATTCACCTTCTTAAAATATTTTGAGGTTGTTGAATAAAAGAAGCAGTGCCAGGATGACTGTTAGTTTAACTTGTAGGATTCAGATTTTCCTTGATTTCGTAGAAGCTTGAGTTTAACAAGCAATTTATGTCTATTCTAAAGCCATATGCAATTACTGGATCTAAACACAACCTTTTCAGATTCAGGGGGTATGGGTCCAGCTCTAGTATTTCTTGTATTTGTGTGCTTACCCTATTTTCTATTACAAAAACTACAAAAACTGGTATTTCTAGTGGGTAACTAGACATCTCCCTAAAACTGTGTACAAGAAGGTTCATTTTGTGTCTTCTTCAACAGAGAAGCCAAAGTTGAAGAGACTGATTTAAGTCTTAAATTGCATTCTTTTTAGAACTTAACTGATGTACACTCTAAAGTAAGAAACTTAGCCTACTCTGTATGTACTATGTATGTTCTGAGAAGAACTAGAGAACCAGAACCATAAGTCTGTCTAATCCATCACATTTCACAAAAGAGCTGAGCATAGTTATTATTTTTATAGTTTCTTTCCAAGAGCAGTAGGAAGTAATGACACTGCATCACAGCTGCTTCACCAGGTCATACTGTCCCTAATTGGAATTGAACAAATGTCCCAGGATAGTTCCTGCAAGAACCTCTTTACTTGAATCATTGTGCTCTGCATATGGTGTAAGAATGAGGTCCTGATAATTGCAGTAATAATAGTTGTACTGTATAGTGTTTCAGTGCTCTGAGATGTTCATCACATAGCTAGGGAATATCTCTCACAGGTGCTCTAGTGTCCTTGCTAAATTCTAGTTCAAGTAACACATTTTCCTAAACAAAAGTTCCTTTTCACAGCTTCAGTGATTTTGATTTCCTTTTTACAGGGTACACAAAGATTCCTGGCGATCCAGAGTAAAAGTGAAGTTTAAAACTCTCATTATGAAATGTGACGTCCATCCACAAGAAGGGTCAGAAGGAGGATCTGGGGAACTATGGGCCTGTCAGTGTGACCCTGGTGCCAGGGAAGGTTATGGGACAGATCATCCTGAGTGTCATTACGTGGCACATGCGGGACAACCAGGTGATCAGGCCCAGTCAGCATGGGTTCATGAAAGGCAGGTCCTGTTTGACAAACATCTTCTATGACAAGGTGGATGTTTAGTGGATGAGGGCGAGGCTCTGGATGTTGTTTACCTGGACTTTAGTAAAGCTTTTGACACCATTTCCCACAGCATTCTCCTGGAGAAAGTGGCTGCTCATGGCTTGGATGGGTGTACTCTTCGCTGGGTAGAAAACTGGCTGGATGGCCATGCCCAGAGAGTGGTGGTGAATGGAGCTAAATCCAGTTGGTGGCCGGTCACAAGTGGTGTTCCCCAGGGCTTGGTGCTGGGGCCAGTTCTGTTTAATATCTTTATCAATGACCTGGATGAGGGGATCGAGTGCACCCTCAGTAATTTTGCAGATGACACCAAGTTGGGCAGGACTGTCGACCTCCTTAAGGGTAGGAAGGCTCTACAGAGGGGTCTGGACAAGCTGGATCAATGGGCTGAGGCCAATGGTAAGAAGTTCAACAAGGCCAAGTGCCGGGTCCTGCACTTGGGCCACAAGAACCCCATGCAGTGCTACAGGCTTGGGGCAGAGTGGCTGGAAAACTGTCTGGCAGAAAAGGACCCAGGGGTGTTGGTCAACAGCTGGCTGAACATAAGCCAGCAGTGTGCCCAGGTGGCCAAGACGGCCAAGAGCATCCTGGCCTGTGTCAGGAAGACTGTGGGCAGCAGCACTAGGGATATGACCATCCCCCTGTACTCAGCACTGGTGGGGCCCCACCTCAAGTACTGTGTTCAGTTTTGTGCCCCTCACTACAAGAAAGACATTGAGATTCTTGAGTGTGTCCAGAGAAGGGCAACGAAGCTGGTGAGGGATCTAGAGCACAAGTCGTATGAGGAGTGGCTGAGGGATCTGGGGTTGTTTAACCTGGAGAAAAGGAGGCTGAGGGGAGACCTTATTGCTCTCTACAACTACCTGAAAGGAGGCTGTAGAGAGGTGGCGGCCAACCTCTTCTCTCTAGTAACAAGTGATAGGACAAGAGGAAACAGCCTCAAGTTATGCCAAGGGAGGTTTAGATTGCATATTAGGAAGAAGTTCTTCACTGAAAGGGTTGTTAAGCATTGGAACAGGCTGCCCAGGGAAGGGGCTGAGTCACCATCCCCAAGGTATTCAAAAGACAGGTAGATGTGGTGCTTAAGGACATGGTTTAGTGATGGTTTTGGCAGTTACATTGATGGTTGGACTTGATGATCTTAAAGATCCTTTCCAACCTAGACAATTCTATGATTATGGAATATACTTTAATGACTCAGGACTACTGTCATAAAAAGGACCCTAATTCTAATTCCTTGTTCCTTTTTGGGCAGCGAGACCTATACGCTATAGTATGTTTTCCCTGTGTGTTATATGGCTGCCATTTTCCATCTGAACATAGCAGTTTATTTTTTGCTTATGTGTGTTTAGAAACACTTTATACAGTATTGTGAGCTCTCTGCTGATGAAAGACACTGTAAAAATCTTTAGTACCAATAATGAGTGCCCATTTCAGTATTAAATTAACTTACGAGAGTAGTATATGTATGAGTCACTGAGATCTGAAAGACAGCCAGCATTGTTGGCTGCTTCCTGCTCTGTCTTATATGGAAAGAAGCTGTTGTCAGTGGAAGTGGGAGTCTCTACCTTGTTTAATTTCTTAGTCCTACGGAATGGAATGCTCTAGCAGTCTGTAGCATTACGTGTACATCCCTCTTGCCTTCTGCTCAGCAGCAAAGTAGTCTTTAGCAAAAAAGAAAATTCTAATATGTTCTGTTCCTTAGTTTTCAAGCTAGAGTTAAACACTTAAAGTTAAAAGCTTTTCAGTTCATTCTTAGCAAAGCAGAATGATCAAACATAAAAGAACATTGCCAAGACTAGAATATCTAAACATCAGCCAGTCTTGATGCTGATTTTGTGGTCTGAAACACCTCAACCTCGGCATCATGTGTTTAAATAATACTGCATGTTCAGAAGACAATCAGAAAAGATACATGATTCACTGCTATGGAACTTGTTCTTATTTCCTTCTTCCTCAAATTATGGGAAGTAATGGTCTTAGAAATGCCCTCACAGCTGTGATCTCTCACTGACATAAATTTACCTTTATTGTAACAGCAGTGGTCAGTTTTGCAAAACGTATAAATATATGTTCTTGAAATTGAATTGTTAATAACATGCATATCAATCTGGGTAACTGTCAGCTTGCCTGTCCTTGCTGATGCCAGGTCTGCTCTGAAGTTTCAAATGTATGGAGTATACACTTAGAACAGGCATCACTTCGCGAAAACAACTGACTAAAATTGTGTACCTTAGATTGCCACCAAATACAGTAGTATACGTCTGCTTTGTTTAGAAGCAGCTTGGTAGACAGTTGAGCTCAGGCAACTGAAAATTGCCATCAGGATGGTTCATACCTGCAAGAAGATCAGGTGCTTTTTCATTAACTGTTTCTCCATTCTGAGGCATACAACAGCAGTAGATTTGAATGCTTATCTGACGTTCCTTTCTTTTGGTAGCAGAAAGCCTTTATAGAAGAGATCAGATATGTTTTTAAAGGTGGAAATACTCCTTCCTGTATGCATACTTTTAAGAGCTCTACCCACAGAATTAGCATAAGAATTTTTTCTGTACCCTCCAAACGTTCATGGTCATACTTGGCAGGAAGCAGCAAGGGCAGGCCACTCTGTAAGGGAAGGTGAACCAGGGGCCAAGGCAGGCAGGACGATGGCCTCACTGACAAGGGTGCAGTCCCACAGTACCTGAGCGCAAAGAGTAGAGCAGGCCTGGTGATGGTAGTGAGGTTCAGCCAGCAGTTCAGATCACCAGGCAAGTCTGTAGTGATAAGACAGGTCCAAGATCAAGCCATACAGTTAAGTGAGCAGGTCAGGATCAGAGTCAAGAGTCAGGCAGGTAGAAGACCAAGCACAGTCATTCCTGCAACAAAATTCAGACAGAGACTGAGAGCAAGAGCCCAAACTTAAAAGCAGCTCTGGAGCAAAGGACAGGACCCTGCTTCCCACAGCTTTTTCTCGCACTACTCTCTACACAGCCCTCTGACTCAAGGTCACAGAGCTGCATGAAGCCAGTGCTGAGCTTGAGCCATAGGCGTCTAAATCATAGAATCATAGAATATCTCAAGTTGGAGGGGACCCATAAGGTTTCGAGCAACCTGGTCTAGTGGGAAGTGTCCCTGCCTATGGCAGTGGGGTTGGAATTCAATGATCTTCAAGGTCCCTTCCAACCTAAACCATTCTATGATTCTATGATTCTATGATCATCAAGTCCAACTCCCTGCTCCTTGCAGGACTACCTAAAATTAAACCATATGACTAAGAGCATCATCCAGACACTCCTTGAACTCTTGGGGACACTGTTCAAGTGACTGACCACCCTCTCAGTGAAGAACCTTTACTTGATGTCCAACCTGAACTTACTCTGATGCAGCTTCATTCCATGTCCTCTTGTCCTGTCGCTGGTCACCAGAGGGAGGAGATCAGCACAGTGCTTCATATCTTCCTCCTTCATTAAAAAACGCTGTAAATAATTAAAAACTAAATAACTTATTACAAAGAAGAGAAAAAGTGTGAACAATTGTTGGAAAGTTTTAAATAAGATTTTACTAGATGTCCCAGAATTAGGAAAAATAGAATAGAATAGACTATTTCAGTTGGAAGGGACCTACAACAGTCATCTAGTCCAACAGACTGACCAATTCAGAGCTGACCAAAAGTTAAAGCATGTTGTTAATGGCATTGTCCAAATGCCTCTTAAACACTGACAAGTTTGGGGCACCGACCACCTCTCCAGAAAGCCTGTTCTAGTGTTTGGCCACCCTCTCAGTAAAGAAATGCTTCCTGATGTCGAGTGTAAACCTCCCCTGGCACAGCTTTGAACCATTCCCACGTCTCCTGTCACTGGATAACCGGGAGAAGAGCTCAGCACCTCCCTCTCCACTTGCCTCCTCAGGAAGCTGTAGAGAGCACCAATACTACCTGTCCTCCTGAATTTTTTAGCATTCTCACCAGGACTCTGAAGTCTCTTTTGATTGACCTAAGAGTTTTTGTTGTGACATCATTTGTACCCACGTGAAAGAGCAGAAATGGATAGTAGTCTGAAGGTTGAACTAGATTCTTCAGTCTTGTGGTGATGTCCCTAATTCGGTCCCCAGGGAGGCAGCAAACTTCCTTGAAAAGAGGGTCTGGTCTGCAAACAGGTGCTTCTGTTCCACACAGGAGGGAATCACCAGTGACCATAGCTTGCCATTGTTCTCAGTGCTGGTCTTAATGCAGGTTTTGTTATGAGGGGTTGGTCTCTCTGATCTTGTCAAGACTGCTTGTGCAGGTTCCTCCTCTTTCTCATTATGCACTTCATCTACCATAGCCAGGGCCTCGCACCTGCTCTGTAAGGGTATCTTAGAGGGTAACTCAGAGGGCAGGGAGGGGTACCTCTTACCAGCCTGTGCTGTAACCTTCTCCCATCCCTCCTTATCCCTTGTGACACTGCCTTCCTCCTGGCACAAAGCAGATCCAGGACCTGCCTTTGTAGTGATTACACTGAGCTGGCTTCGGTGCATCATAGATGGCAGAGTACGGCTCCACTGATCACTCTCTCTCTCTCAGACCCCCTCAGTCTGTTCACCTCCTCCTGCAGCTTAGCCACCAAGCAGAGCAGTTCATCAGTCTGGTCACACCTCCCGCCGTCTTGCTTGCAATCGCTTTCCACCTCTAGGAATATCCCTTCACACGTGCCACAGCCAGAAACCTGAGTGGTCACATGGTTGGTCAAGAACAATGTCTGTGTGGCTGCATTGGTTCTACCAGGTGCTAGAAGCTTAGAAGAAGCAGGGGACGCTGCTTTTTGCCTGGTGGTCACCATGCTGCCACACGCCTGCCAGCTGCTATGTGCTTGCCCACTGGGAATATATATGCAAAAGTAGATGACATAATCTAAAAAAGCCATTTAGAGAGAAAATTAAAGCAGCTATTTCAGAAATAATAGATGTCAAGAAAGGGAAAACTAAACATAAATTTGTATTCTAAAGCAGAAGGTGGGAATTGCAGAGGGGTGGTAAGAGAACTAAGTACAGGAGGACGAGCTTAAAGGTTGTAGCCAGCAGAGTTAAGGATAACTAGGAGTTTTGATTATATGCTCTTCTAATAACAGAATTGGTCCAGGAACAGTTGAAATGTTCAGTAAATATTTATGATCTACATCTGGAGAAGAGTCTTGTTTATGGCCTAATATGTGCATGCACTTATTTTTAAAAGGATAGGTCAGGTTTACATATCTGAAAAGCACCCTTTTCCAGGGAAAGAATGATTCTATAAAGAAGCTGGTTCGAAGAAATCTCATAGCCAGAATCAAACAGGAGGTAGAATAGGTGGTCACAGGAGATTTCCTGTATTATGTATTTCCTGAATATTCTATCAGATTGAAACCAGTGCTTCTAGCAACAATGATGCCAGCTGATGGTGGCACGTGAAGAAAATTTTTGCCTCCTGTACTTAGTTTTTCTTTCCAATTAGAAAATGTAATTTTATCCCTATTGCTTTTGAAAAAGTCTTAGTCTATAGTGTTTTACATTTCCTTATGACCCTCCAAATTAAGGGACGGGTTGTTTTTGCTATTCTGTTTCTTTTTATTTCCCAGCAATACTATCTTTCATCTAGCTTGGATGTTGAGGTGGATGTTCACGCTCTCTGTCACATCTCCCCGGGGTGTTTGGTCTGTTATTTTACACATTATATAACGTTTCCTGGAGAAAAACAATGGCTCTATTGTCCTTTTTGAATGGAAGTGTTTCATAATGTGGTTGAAGACTATGATTCAAGCTTAACCTTTATGTCACATGGATACTGAATTACCTACTCTCACTTACATTTCAAGACTCCTTCAGCCTAATACAACACAATATTCTGGATTCTGAGACTTGCCATTAAACTGTGATTAACAAACACCTGCACAACTAAGACTATTTCTGCCATTCGAAGTTTTGCCTCATTTCTATCCCTGAATTTTATGCTTTTTCCTCCAATTTGCTTCTGAAAAGGGAATTCTGCTCCCATCAGGCATGCATTACAGGAGGCAATGTGTTTTCTCCAAGGAAAGCTTTCACTTCATCAAAAATACCGAGGAAGTATTCCAAAAAACAGAGGGCACACTTTTTCCTGCTCTGGTTCAAAAACATTTTTCACGTTAGTCACAGCCCTTTTCAAGGCAGGGAGAGGCAGGGCCCCTCATTTTCATTCTTAAAACGTTTTGAACCAAACAAGTATGTTTATACTCAGCCCTGAAGTTTAACTACTCCATGCTTGTTGTGTTTATTTAATTGCTCAAACATTTCCACTGGAAGTTTTGCTCTCTCCATTTTGGAACAGAGAACAGAAAGACATGTGAGTTCTGGTGGTTCCCACAAACTGCCCCAATAATTGCATTGCCCACTCCAAGAGTGGAAAGAACAGCCCTTAGACTCCTTTGTTAGATAAAAGATATTCATGACTCCTGAACCAGTTCTGCCTTGCTGATGTTGGTATTGAATTTCGCATTGACTTGAATGGAAGGAGAACCAAACTCAAAGAAATGACAGTGAAAAACACAATGCAAATGTCATACACACAAAACCATTGCCTACATCAGTCTAGTATAGGCAGGTACTGAATTGTTTGGCTTTTTGGAAGCTGCTGCTTGATTTTATACCACTGGAGAATCTACAGGGAAAAAAAAGAGAAGGCAGAGGAGAGGTCTGTTTGAATTGTTTAGAGATGATTGCCTACGCTGAATTTGCATGTTGGGCAAGTGTTTTACAAAATGCCTCTGCCTCAGGGAGCTAATAAATTAAAACAGATGCACATAACCAAGACAGGTAAAACAAGTAAGAAGACTTCTTCCTTGCACTGCACTTCCCTCAAATAGCACAGAATAGTTGTGTCCCAATCCCCCATATTGGGGATTCAAATTAGAACCCTTAATGTTAGCAGTCGCTGACTGCTGAGGAGATATTCTCAGATATTCTTTGCTCTCTTTAACATCCTGGTGGTGCCAGAGAAGTATAAAACAGCTTTAGTGTAACTGAAGATTGGGCTGCCACAATGGTAGGTTTGTTGCTTCTTTCGTAGGAAATGCCTATATTAATTTACAAACACTCCCATAAATCACCGCTGGAAAAAACTGTGTAAGTTAAATACCTTCACTTTGCTGCCATGTGGTAGAAGTTGGGGCCTTATTGGATATTTGCCCTTTGGAGAGAAATCAGTAATGTGATGTCTGGATATCCTCCAAGTACAACTTCTGCATTTACACTGTATACATCCTTCGTGAAAGGTGCTGATAAGCCACACCCAAACAATTCTGTTTTCTCATGAATCTTCAGTCCTGATTCCAATCAGTCCCCTGGAAACAACTTTTAACAAGACTATGACTAGGACTACCGATTCCAGGCTGTGCAAAAGTTCCCCACAAAGAAGCTGCATTATAAATAAACCATGTTACCCATTGTGCTACGTGTTTGTCTGTTGTGCTGTGTTAAGCATCTTTCACCCTAAGTTGAGAATGCATTAAAAATGTACTGAACACACAGAATCACAGAATGGTCAGGGTTGGAAGGGACCTCTGGGGATCATCTAGTCCAACCCCCCCGCCAGCGCAGGGTCACCTACAGCAGGTTGCACAGGACAGCATCCAGGCCAGTTTTGAATCTCTCCAGAGTGGAAGACTCCACAAGCTTATACAGTAAAAGCAAATGTAATAATGTAGTGATTTCATTAAATGGTATCAGTTTGATGGTGACTTAAAAATAATTTTTTATTATTTATCCTTCAGTTCTTTGAAATGTTGGCCAGTTCATTAATGTGGTCAGTAAATATGGGAAAAAAAATGAGATTCTGACATTAACAGTCTGTAGTAGAGTGCACCACTTCATGCACCACCTTTGAAATATTTTCTTGTAGGCAGGTTGCACTTTGGTCTTGATTGCACTTCTCATATATTTGCTGTTCAATACAGAAGCTTCTTTGACTGTAACTTAGCCAGGAGTTCTGCCATGGCCCCACTTCTCCACTAACTGGGGAAGCCTATGGTGAGAATGCTATATAATGGTGTGTGCTGGTGTATTTTTAAAGCTCTATTTTTAATAATGCACAAGGTAGGAAATTCCAAACTTATTTTCAGAGATGTTTCTTCTGTCACTTTTCACTTTTGTACCCTGATAGGGCATTGAATTGCATAATCCAAAAACGTCAGATATCAGGATGTAATATGATGCAAACTGAACTGCACTGTTGTGTGTAATGAGCTATGCAGATATATACATTTATGCATATAAATATATGTATATTTACATATATAATTGTACATATATATATAAACACACACAGACTAGTGTTCTATTGTACTGTATTTGGGCATATGTATTGTACAATCATTCCATATAAAGGAACACTCAATAGTAATGTCTATCACTTCTACCTTTAAAGGCACTTGGGATTATGCTATGTGAACACCAGAGGAATTAGATTTAATGTCTGTGCAGAAAGTGGTAAAATAAGAGGGAACTTAATTCTGTAAATGCAATTCTCAGTTCCACAAAAATTTCTTTAAGGTGGGCCTAATCTTATCTACATTTATGCCTGCTTTAATGTCCTTGTATTTTGTCTGAGTGATATAGCGGGGCCATAATGTGGATATACCTGTCTTGGTAGTTAGTATTGTTGCATTTATGTTACAGGTTTTTATTGTTTTGATTTTGGTTTGGAGGGAGATTTGTATATAATTATTTATTACTTGTTTGGTTAACAACTATAGCATAAATACAATTTATTAAATAACCTCACAGGCTGCTGACGCTAGATAAAGCCCATACCACTTCAGTTTTCAGACCACTTCAGTATTATTTTAGCATTATTGTATGAATCTTTCTCAGTAATGATTTGTAGTGTTTAAGGATGTTATTCTTATTGACCCAAATTCCTTCAACCATTGCATTTTACTTTTTCTCATAAAAAAATAAAGGACAACATAGTGGAATGCTTTCTTTTTACAGTCTACATTTCTTTTTATTTATTGATTTGATTTCTGCAGCACCAATTTGATTTCTCAGTGTATAAGGATACGTTAGTGTCTCTTTAAATCACTTGTGAACCTTTTAATAGCACCCTCTGTGTTTATAGAAGCTGCCAGAAACCAGTCAGAGCAGCAGCATGCCCCTAGCTATATCTTGCATGTTTGTGTATTATTTAGTAAGTGCGGTTATTTGGGACTCAATTATACTGCATGGTTTCTTCATACTGTTTTTGTTGTGGAACAAGCAAAAGACGTGCATAATGACCCACAGCTCCAAGTACCTTTCAGCATTTAGCATGCTGAAAGCCTACAAGGTTTCAGTACGTTCTTCAGTTCATCAGAATTTCCAACTGTGAATGCTCCTATTTACATATTCTCCCACCCTAGGGACCAGTGTTATGAAACCCCACATACATGGTTCTTCATATTTCCAGCTCTTCCATCTCTCAGGCCTCATCCTCTTTGAACGTCTGCAAGATAAGAGGGACTATGTAGTATGCCTGGAATGTTTCTAAATCCAGGAACTAGTAGACCAAAGAAGGAATCAGATTCCAGAGCCTAGGGCCTCTCGTGAGGAGTACTCTGTTGTTCCTGAACTCCCAAATAGTTTGGAAAGCGTCAGATTTGGGGCTCTGCTTTGGGCTACAGCTAGCGAACACATATATAGTGATAACGTACAAGAAACATAAAGAAGAAAATAAGGAATATGTAGTTCCTTTGTCTAAGTATTGGCTAGCAGATGTAATTCTGAAGGCTGGAAGATTTTTCTCTTCAAACATAACTATATCTTCATGGAGAATGTATATTTAATATGACAATGTTTTCTGCTTATTAAATACAGTTAATTGAGCTCAGTGTTTAGCTATTTAAAGAGGAGAATTCTAAATGAAATAGGAGTCAGTGTAAAAATGTGAAATGTCCATCTCAGGGAGGTGGTGGCATTTCCTATTATCTGCCTGAGATTTGCTCTTTCTAGAACACATAATGCAGTGGTAAGAGCCAAGTGTTCGTCAAGTACTTTGGTCCAATACTGCAGATGCAGGGACTGTGGAAGATACAGGCTTCTTTGTCAACTTGGTTGTAGTATCGCATTTCTTACACCTGTTCCCCCTTTCCTAAGAGATATAGTTAGAATGTAGACGTTCCATTTTTTGATAAAAGTTTTACAAAACAAACAATTACATAGGTTCAGGGCAAATACACTTTGCATAAAGCAGAAATTGAGAGAAATGTGGTTTGGGACAGTTTTTATTTAGGTCAATTTTAGGAAAGTATACTGAATTTTATTAGCTGTACGTTCTTCCATAAGAAAGACCACGTACCACTACTACTGGTGAGTCAAAGTATTTTTATTTGTAAATTCCTTAGCGGAAGCTAAAAGATCTCCTTTCCTTGATTAGATTGGCACCAGTTTCATATCAACAAAACAGCTGGATACTTGGAACTCTCCTGTTTGTGACCGTTAGTGTAAAATAAAGTAGGATAAGCATTACCAAATAGGTCTGTTTGTGGACACTCATATTGTGTAAACAGGTTTTCCTGTTTACAGTATCTACTTCTAAAGTGAATTAAAGGCAACAAAGCTCAATTTTGCCTTATATGCTGAGAAATTTGGAGCTGCTGTGGCTACTCAGTCCTTTGACAAATGGTTGTGAAATGAACTGCTAATTTTTATGCCGTTAGGCCATTTCGCTGCTATGTATATAAATGCCAGCCCAGGTGACGGGGCAGGACCTATGTGCTAGCATTCCCCTCTGCACACACCACTGCCTCTATTTCCTTGAGTCAGAGAAGTTCCTCCAACACACACCTTTCCACCTGCCAGGGCATGAAGAAAGAGCGGTGGGGGGAAAGAATTGCCAGTGTCAGTAGCAGCTGGCCGTTAAATTTGTTTGTCTGTAATGTCAAACTACATCAGCAGCAGCCCAGTCATGGAATTCGTCTGCCATACAACAGAATCACATCAGATCTTCTGTATCCAGGTCCTTTTGGGGATAAGATAGGATATGATTATCTTAGATAGCAAGAATAATACAGAGCAATTGGACTTCAAAGCAGGATTTTCAAATGGTGGCTCATGGGCACATCTTTAGGGCACATCAACAAGATCTGACTCCAACAGTTGCCAATCCCTAGGATAGACCTAGGTTGTAGTGTCACCCACCAAGCCTTTCATGTAACCAAGAATGAAAAGCTTCTAGAAGTTCCCATTCGAATTGGCCCTGCTGGGCACCACAATATCTACCACCTGCATTTTTAGCTATTCCAAGCAAATGGATAGTGCTGTCAGCAATACTGTGGAGGTCAGAAAAGTCTGCTCAAGCAGGCGTCCACAAGATCTTTTTCTTCTTCTGTATAGCATATAGGCTGAGGAAGAATCACTTGCATTTTGGTGCTACGCCAGGAAACAGCTGTGCCCTGAGACATCAACTCCATTCACTCATTTACTCTGTGCACAGCGTTAAGCATTTTGTCTGCATGGACTTCTCTCTCAAGCTGCTGGCACTGTATCCCTCCAGCTAAGGATGGGCTCCCTTCCAGAAACAGAGAACTGTTCTGTCCCTAATGCTCTCCCATCCCTTCCCCATCCTGAATCAGATGGCATTCCTGGGTGGTTTTACACATGTCTCTTCCCCTACTTTATGCGCTGGACTTTTTCTTCTCTGCTTCTAATTCAGCTGTGTCTCTAACAAGTGCTGGTGGAAGGATTCATCTTGCCTACCTGCTACAATTGAGCCCTAATAGCGCATTACAGCTGCTGGAAAGAAGTGCCAGTTTAAGGATGAAATTTATCTGACCCAACTCAGACATTCATTTTGGGATAACATGAACTGTAACCCTGGAAATGCCTAGCTGTTTCTACAGTAATGTTAACAGGACTTCATATGAGTAGATTATCCATAAACCTCTACTTAAACTTCAGTTAATCCCAAATGTGTGTGCTGCTCCTGTCCTCCTTCTTCTCATGCTGTACCATAACAGCTCTCCCATCCAAAATTAAGTGACTCTGCCTCATTATTCCAGAAGCACATGTGGGTGCTTCAGGTGCACATACTCTTCAAACTGGACACCCTAAAAATCTGGTATAGCAGCTCTCACAAGAAAGACAATGATGTTCAGAAGACATTTTTCATCCAATGTAAAATGAATTTGCGCCGTATAGTTTTCATGACTCGGCTAGGCTTGCTTTTCACACTATGTAAACATTTAGCAAAAAAAAGATTCTCTCCTTGCCTTCAGAAATAAACATAATTTTGTGTTTCTATGCTTTGTGTTTCAGTATAGATTTTGATATTTCCTTTGCCTGATGCTTTCCAGAATGACACTGTTCTTATTGGATTGTATCATGAACTGCTTGGTATTGCGTAAACAGCTTTGAAAGCAATTTATAAACCAGAAAGTAACATCCAGGAGAGCCTTTAGAAATACACAAGAGGATCTTTTCATTACATCTGGAAATTAAAAGCATTTGTATTGAGATCATATGGCAGAAACTAGGAAACCGATTTTCAACATGCATACTTGGTTAACCTGTTTGTCTATAGAAAAAAATACGAGTAAGGAAAGAAAAATTTATTATATGAAAATAAACATCTTGGTTATCTTCTAATAAAAACAGTTTTATTAATGGCAATATTGTGTGTACAGATGTCTCTATGAATTTGAGTTATTGCACATCACATAAAGGAGAATCGTCTGGTCTCTCAAGTCAGTGCTGTCCCACTTAACAATAAAATTAGGTAGAGAATGCTGCAGCATCCTGGCAACAGAATCTCCTTGGAGTCATATGATGAGGAGGTGGGATTTCGTGCTCTCATGCATATCTATGAAGCAAAGCACATGGAAAGACGTATAGCAGCTAAAGGAACATCAGGGTGCCTGTCAAATTGCTTTTCTTGTTATTCTTCCTCTGGCAGTACAACTCCTTCCTGAGTCCCACTCGCATTACTCAGCCCCGCACCGGCCTCCCTGCACAGCGCGGGGTACGTGTGCTGTTGTGACCTGCCGAGGAGAAGCGCCAAAGTGCTGAATGGCCCATAGCTGCAAACTGGGATGCACAGGGCAATCTTGCTCTGGCTTGCTCTCACTCCTTCCATATTTATTTCACAGAAAGTGTGTGTGCATCATTTGTGAAGTTATTTGTGTTAGCTGTAAGCGCTGTAGAAGTCAAAAGACACAAATTGATATGTAAGTTGGCAATGTTTCTAAGAAGCTCTCTGAGAGTCTCGTATCTTGTACCTTCTCACTCAGTCTCTTGTCCAAAGCCAAGGAAACACATAGGTCCAGAGTTTGTGCATAGGAGCTGCTATGCCTCACATGAAGGGAGTATTTCTGTACACAGTGTAATGCCTTTTGAGCATTTCTGCAGCTGCTTAAGTTGTCTTTTTGGAAGTCAGCAGCTTGCCTCAGAATATCCTTGAGGTAGCCCAGGGAGACGTTGGTATAAGTAGTTCTTGTTCCTGGTGTACATCATTCTTATATAACAAAATCACATATTTCCTTTAGGCTTTGAAAATAACTGTTTTCATTTTCACGTTATTTGGTTCTTGCATGGATAAATATCTAAAATGTTGTGGGTGTCCCCTGGGGGTGGATACAATTGGATTGCATGGGATAGCTCTCACCTTTGGTAGTAAACCATGATCAATTTTTCTTTTGTTGTGCCATGTATTTACCTCTTCATAAGAAAAAAAAGAAACTGACTTTTTTTCTGTTGGCCTACACTAGACTAAAATTAGCTCTTTGTTGTATCTATTAAACTTGATTGCAGTCCTCCTACCTAACATGGAAGTAAAAAGTTAAGAGGTAAGCGTATGAGAACCTGACAAAACTCCTATCTTTCTTTATGCTTGCGAAAGCTTTTCAATTTTAGCTATTTTTGGACATGAAAATGTTTACTTTAAAAAAACTAATCCCTATTTTCTGTTGAGCATGAGTAAAGTTTTGTATAAAGAACTCCACTTTAGTGATTAAAATATGAGCATATGTATTTATAAGAAGAAACAACCCATCTATATGTAGTTTTAAAATCATGCAATGGTGACTAACCACATGATTCAGTGCACTTAGAAGTCAGTGGAAGGACTTCTGCTAATTTCAGTGGATACTGGATGAATTGGTGCTGTGGACCTTCATTTTGGGACGTGGTCTGGTTTAAGCTCGGGTATATTAATGTATATAGATGTCTTCCTGTGTTCACAAGTGTAATACTTCAGCATTTTGAAGAAAATAAAACAATTCAAATGGACATTCTCTCTTGCATTAAATGAAGTTCTGTTAATATTTACTTTGAATGGCTGTTTACTTAGTGCAGCTAATATGGAGCATAGTCTACTTTGTCCACAGAATGACATTTCCAAGTGCTGAGTAAATGGCTAAGGAATTATAAAATTAGTTGTTGGAAATTTAGCCAAAGGGATGATGCCAGGTTCTACAAACTGTGTGTATATTCCAGGTACTAAGTAGTTTCTATTTCATTGCTGAAGTGTAATAAACCAGTTGCAAACAGAAGTGTTGCAAGATTCCCCCCCCCCCATTTTTAAGAGAGGTATTGCATTATGCCTTTTTTCTATAGCTTTTTTTAAAATTTATATTGAACAGGAAGCACTAAAAAAATACCTCACTGAGATTGTTTATACTGTTTATACAGTACTTTCCATGCACAAAAATATAATTGTGAATCCAGCAGTGAGCACACAAAGAAAACAACCTGTTAGAGTTTTTTTCTTTTTTCTCCATGTTTATTTTATAACATACTGCACTTCTATTTATAGGCTAATGTTTCACAGCACAAGCTGCCCTGTTTTTGCTCAGCTTCCTCGCCTATAGAAAGCCGATTCTCCTGTGCCTACAGTCCTACTATGTTATTAATTTAATTTCTCAGCTTTCTTTTGGATGAAGACTGGTTCTCGACATGTGTGACTGATGCAGGTCACTTTCAGGTGATGAAGGTCATTCGTACTGAATGCACTGTACTCAGTACATAAATAATTGCTGTGATTTCAGCTAGATGGTCCTAATGTGGTTGCACATCACATTGTCAATCTTCAGAATAATATTTAGATATTTATCTTTAAAATAGCCATGTATCGTCAGTTATATATAAAGCATGAATTTGGGGATATTGGTATATATTTGGGAGTAGGGCCCATATTTTGTCCATATTATCAGGTTACAGGAAGGTTATTGGAGTATAAGCCCATAGTACTGGCTTTTAATTATTGGTCATAGTTTGTGTTTCAGTCAGTAAATCTGCTTATAAAATAGTTGTATTATGAAGCAAAATTAATATAACTGAATGGGTTATTGCTATTGCTGTTATCACGGAGTTGAATAATGAGACTACCTGCACATGTGGATGGTAAAAGCTAAGTTAATGTGGATTTTTTATAAATAGTTGCTGACAAAGGTAGCTGCTCCTTCCTGTGCTCTTCTCTGGGTAGTCTTTCAGTCTGAAATGTATAGCAAAAAAAAGTCCACCATGCCTTTCAGCACCTGTTAGCTCTAAATATGATTTCACGTTTAACACCTACCCTCCTGTTCTCACAGCCATGCTAACCGACACACCTACCTCTGTGGGGGCTGTCATGGTGAAATACGGGATGGTCTATAACTGCAACAACTCCTCAGTTAACTCAGGAGCAGGGAATAACCTTTTATGGGTGAGCCTGAAAACCCTGAGCCTGGTGTGCTGCAACCGCATGCAGACAATGGGTGAAATCTTGGCTTCACTACACACAAGTGGCAAAGATCCCACTGCCTTCTTCAGCATAATTGAGTATTTGAAGTAGTAATCCCTCTCAAAGGCTGACTATTGTGGAGTGGCACTGGCAGACCAGCGGCTATCCTACTGCAAGCCTTTCCCTCCCAGCTGACGAATTGGAAGCAGCACCTCCTGTCAGGCTCTGATAAGAGGCACTGATTGAGGAGGGCTGTTTCAGGGTACAAGAAGCAGCAGCACAGCTGGAGTGAAACTAAATGTGATAGGCCTGGTTTCAACATACAGGCCTGATTAAAAGTACTATACAGTGGGCGTATTTCAATTAAATTTGAATTGAAACAAATACACATGTTCAACAACATTAATAAGGAGAGAGGTGAGAATGAGTCAATGATCTTAAAAGTTTTTTACAACTTAAATGATTTTATGATTCTAGATGAGAAAGGAATAAAGTGTGCAGGGTTGTGAAAGAAACATGAGAATAAGAATATTTTAGTTAAAATTTGTGTTTATTTGGAGTTGGTCTTAGCCTTTGTATTTTCTCATTCTTATTCCCATTAGTGTAGTCTTACAATAATCTGTCCCTGCCTCTATTTTACAAATGGTGAAACTGAAACAAATAAACGGTGACGATAAGACATAGGGGTTCAAAATTAGCCTTGAAATGTGGCTGCCTCAGAGGGAATCCTTACTCCTCCTTACTGCCTTTCTGCTCCCCTGCACCCCTCCGGTGCTTGTGAGGCCACAAAGGAGGATGACTCAAGGAGCTAATCCAGAAGATATGAGAGCCCCCAGGAGGGAGTATTTCTGCCAGTTTCGCCCCTGGCGCTGTGAGGTCAGACCTATCCCAAGAAAAGCAAAAGCAGTTTATGGGAGAATCGGGCGGGAGCAGGGCAGCAATTTTGCCAGCAGCTAGCCGGCCGGCCAGTTTTGCCACAACATGAAACCTCACTCTTAGTTATTCAGAACATGGCTTCAGGTGTTTATGGCTTCACCCAGAGAATATCCCATCTGACTGCAAAGAGAGTTGCAGGTGCGCAGCGCTTTTGAAAAGACAGACTCAGTGTCTAAGGCAAAGCATCTGGAATTAGAAGCTGCTTTTGAATATTTGAATCTTTGTGATTCACTCCGTTAAGAAACAAGCCAGTGGCACAGCCTGAAATACATCTGCTGCCTCCTGCCTCTCAGCCACGCTCCCGCCGCGGTAATGCTCATGCTAGACCCTGCCATCTCCCACGTACTTTGTGATTCATTCTGTCCCTAAAATTATTTGCACCTGGTGTTTTATTAACAGTGTAATGGTTAAAAATATGGTGTTCAGAAGTGTTTAATTAAACCACAATAATTTTCTTATCATGAATCTACAAGCTTTTATCCTCTGCACGTTCCCAAGTACCTGTATTCTTCCATGACATTTTGCCCTTGACTCTATTTAGCAGCAGTTAGGCTCAGATGCACACATATCGGGAGGACATAATGTCCATCTCCCTTACCTCCAGTTCCTACTTGGTATGCCCAGCATAATCTTCTTTATCCCCGTTAAATACGTCTTTAAAATTCCTTCCTTCCATGAAGCTCTCTTCTCGTGCTCCTCAGCAGAGACACATCATTGTTTTTTTTCATTTCTGTACTGTTCTGTGTTGCTAAGTCAGAGTGTAATGTCTTTAGAGCTGGCACACTGTCTGTGTGCTTTACTACAAAAACAAAGGCACCTGCAGCCCTCATTAATATTACTACTGCCATCACTCCCCTGCAGTCCTTAAACTCTTATTCCCCTTTACAGCACAATCGATTCCCTGTGTATGGGTTTTGTGTATCTTCTGGCATGAAATTAGGCAACGCTGAGTTTGTGAATGTGACATGCATATCCCAGGAACTAAAAGGCAGAAGTAAGCTGACTAGCTAGCCAGCTAGAAGCTTCTCTGGTAGAGCGGCCATTTCAGATTGCTTTGGTGACAAAGGCGTAATATTCACAAAGAAGCATGCCTGCATAGTGTAAACATTGTAAGTATGGTGGGCCTTAAAATGAACACTGCACTTATGTTTGTTTCACTCCTTCCCCTCCAAAGTTGTTTGGAGGTTGTAGTTAGAGGAGAAGCACAAGGTCAGTTCTCACTTTTTTCCCTAGAAGAAGGCCTGAGAGCTACTGAGCACTGCAGAATCATGCTCTTTGCTTGCTGTTCTGCTGTCCAGTAGATCTGGCCTCTTTACTTATACTGGCTTCATAGGCTGTATCCTGGGTGTTTGGACTGTCTTTTGTGAAGGGACGTTTGTGGACTTGAGCTCACTGTGGCTGAAGATGGATCTGAACTTGTATTTCCCACTTCAGATAAGTGCTCTAGGCATTAGGTTGGATAGATAAGTTACATGTGCCACCAGGAACGGGGTCTGAAAAGGATAGCAAATGCAATTACATTTTTTGAAGGATCTCATTCTGTCAGCTTCAGTTAGGTCTGCGTGGAGAACATTTACTGAGCAGGGCTTACATGTCACTCTCCAAGTTTCCATGTCCTGTGCGGCTCGTGTAGTGCTTGCCTGCTTTGGTGGGAGCAGTCACAAATCAGATAGTGCTTATGGGACTCTAAAACCCAAAGCCTATAAGCCTAATTTATAAAATGGCCACTGTGTGGATGAAGGGTGGCATCACAGATAGGGACTTACAACACCCCAAGCATGCCTAAATCTGATTCTGATTGCTCAAATCCATTGCTAGATCTGACTAAAGCTGTAAGACGTAGCAGGCAGAGGAGATGGGAGCAGAATCCAGGGTATCGTCTGGACCAAACGCTTCTGCTCAAAGCCCCATTTCAGCAAAACTTGTGTATGTAGCTCTAAGTGCTGAAGTTCTCTCAGGGACTTCAACAGCCTCTTTGGCAACTATAGGGCTTTGCTGCATTATGTTAGTCTCAAATTAGATTCTTTGTTCTAAGACATTTACTATTTCTGATTTTGGTTCCCAGAAAAATAAAAACCTCAGTAGGTTCAGGCAGTCCACTGAGCTGATCCAATGAGGGGTAAACTTTGGGTACCACCCAAATGGGACACAATTTATTCCCAAAATTTCAACCTTTAATGTTTCAAAGAGAAGAATGGAAAGAAATTTTTAGAAGGAAGTATTTGCTTTTTCTTCGAATTCTCAATTATAAAGTATGACATTGTATGCTTTCATTAAAAATAACTGATTCATTATCAGCTGGAGTACATGAATAACCAGCCTCAGGTGGAAGGTTTTTGGAGTGACATTTCACATACTGGAATGCCATATTTTTACTAATATGCTAATAAGCCTTTGTTAGGTGATCTAAAAATAGATTTGGGGATAAGGATTGGGTTTTAAATGAGGTTTCAGAGACAAAGTATGTATATCCATGACTAAATTATACATATAGAACAACACATTTTTTTTAAGTGAAATCAAATTTGGTGCTCCTGTATCCTCTGTAGCTGAAGCCAGAGAATTCAGATACTTTCTGTCAATCATAAGTGATAGGGGTTTCATTCTGTTCATGATTTTGTGGACCAAAACTAGTGTATTCACAGATCTGGGGTGCCTTGACTCCTACCACCAAGAAATAGCTCCTTTCTGTGAAAGTGCCTGATCTAAACCCTGCTGAAGAAGCTGCAAACGGAGATGAAATCAGCTTTTTCGATGACAGCTGAGCTGACAGCCCATCTTTATTCTAAGACAGTTGTAGTTCCCTTGCAGTTTCACTGTGTTTTTGTGTTTTCTTTTAGTTTTAATTTTGTGGAAAATACACAGTACACTGTAATGATGAGCAAAGACTGGCAAATGTTGTTCTGGATTCCTAGACAATTACACCAGTCCTGGTAATCGCAAACATCAGAACTACCAACAAATGCCGAACCAGGAGAGCTGTCACATGTTCTTTCCCCTGTATTTCTTGGGTTACTAGCTGTGTGTCCATTTCACCAGGACAAAGGCATTCTTTATTTTGTAGGTTTAAAATGAATGGTTATAATATATATTGTGTGATTTTACTGGTCTTGGGGCAATGATTAACATCTGATAAGCTCCCCTGAGAGAAAAAATATTAAGCTGTTAACAAGTTGCAAAGCGTGTGCATGTAGAGTTTACAGTGGGATATTGGATGTCTTCCATAAAGTGTTTAAGAGTGGTTGAGCAAAAGCCTGCCGGTTAAAGTCAGTGTAGCTTTGCCACTACCTGCAGAAGATCGGGGTTTCATGCATTGGGGAGGGCTACTGGAAAGGATTTTGAGGAAAACTCAGTATTAGCAACCTGTTGTTCTCACTCAGGAGTGTAACCTAAAGGGCAACTTAGTAATGTCTTCATGATGAGTGTTTACAAATCTTGTGACAAGAACTTTGGGGGGGCATTTAAATTTGATGAAAAGTCTTGATTAATTAAAAAAGGTAGCAAGGTAAGAAAAGTTTACTGCTCATCGTCTCCTCTCTGGGGGACAAGACTGGCCTCCACCCTGCATTCCAGTCGAGTTACTTGTTCTGGAGAATGTAATTCCTCTGACGTTTCCCCCTTGTTATATATATTTGAGAGTCCCATAACAATTTGTTGTCATTTCAATCATTCTATTATCACCCGATNGAAGGGAAGGCCTCAGGGGTCCGGCACCAGGGCACGAAGTCCTCAGGATGGCAGCCATCAAGGGAAAGAGAGAACTTCGCAGCAAACTTTCTAATTTATAGTGGATGTGACGTTGATGGTATGAAAGAATCCTGTTGGCCAGCGTGGGTCAAGTGCCCGTGTCTTGCTCCTCCTCATCCCTGCACCTGGCAAGCTCGAAAACACTGAGACCTTGAGACCCATACACCATAGCTGGCTGTAAAGTAAATATTTTCACAAATTCAGGCACAGGAGTCTTCTAAAAGTGCAGTTTTCCCAAGTATTAGAAGAGAAATTAGTCCTGTGTCACTCAAACCAGGACACCCCTGCATGGAAAGTATCTAACCAAAAAAAGACTTTAGTAGAAAGCTTCTAAGATACTACATGTTTTCAGTAGCCAACCAGATGTGTGCAACCAGCATGCTGTGGAGTGCGTGGGACACAGACACCAAGCGGCAGAACTGATTATTTGGTTTTGTCTTCCTTAATCTTTAGCCTTCGGAATTATTCTGTATTCTCTTTTTAGTCTTAGCGATTTTATATCTTAAATGCCTTTGGGCATTTAAATCCATTTGAGTCAGAATTTTCTCTATAATACCAGTTTTCTGTATAAATAGAAAAAGAAATATCTACTGCAGGAGCTGACAAACGCTCTCCTTTCTGTAGCAACCACTACCTATGAAATGGAAGAGTTCCTAATACACTTATATATCTGTATCAGAAGCCACTGTCACTTGTTGACCAGCTATACAGGATGGCTCCTGACAACGACTGGATGTTGAGACAGGCCAATCTTCTTATCTTCACATACAGCCCTTTCAGTAGCTCATGGTAGACCCCTGTGCTCTGAAAATGCTTTTGAAATTGAGAAATAAAGTGCATTCTGAAAGCTGCAGCAGTAGGCTTTGCATTCAGATTAGCCAGGCTCAGAAAAAATGCCCAAACGATCCTGTCATATGGATGTGTTCTGGTGAAAGGATGGAAATCTTATTTGTGGGAGCACAGCCGTTCTCATGGCATGCACGACTCAAAGATAAATTGTAAGGACTTTCCAGAAGACCTGGGAAAGTGCTGGTAGAACATGCAGCTCTAACAAAAGCAGTATTTCTGTCATTTCAATGAATTGTTAGAGAGAAATTCACTTTGCTGCTGAGATAGTTTTGCAGGTGGCAGTTAGACGTCATGTGGTACTTTTCTATAGGGGCAGATCCTCAAACCTCTCTGTCCCAGTGAATGCAGGGGATCAGGGCAAATCTTACCAATGTCTCTGAATACCTGAGGGGAGGGGATGACAAAGAAGGAGCTGGACTCTTCTCAGTGATGCCCAATGACAGAACAAGAGGGAGTGGGCACAAATTGAAACACACAAAATTCCATCTGAACACAGGAAAACGCTTTTTATTGTCAAACATTGGAACAGGTTGTCCAGAAATGCTGTCGAGTTTCCATTTGTGAAGATACTCAAAACCCAACTGGACATGGTCCTGGGCAACCTGCTGT
This sequence comes from Anarhynchus alexandrinus, assembly GCA_008711295.1. Taxonomy (NCBI): domain Eukaryota; kingdom Metazoa; phylum Chordata; class Aves; order Charadriiformes; family Charadriidae; genus Anarhynchus; species Anarhynchus alexandrinus. The sequence continues at coordinate 350,942 of VUYV01000058.1, read as the reverse complement.
AGCAGACCCCGCTTGAGCAGTGTGCATGGATTAGTTGATCTAAAGAGGTCCCTTCTGCCTTTAATGATTCCGGCAGTGGTAGAGACTCAGGTTAGACTCTTTTCAAGTGCATCATTTCAAAAAAAGCCAAAAGAAATATCCGGGCATATTTCATTTCACCAGCACCGACAAATACTAGCTGCCGTAAAATTCAGAATGTTTTCTTTCTCCACAACTGAGTTCAATGTTATTGTGAATTCTGTACCTTGCTGCCAATGTTACTCTGGATTCATGGTAATATGGCTTGAGGTGGTTTCTTTGTTCGGTTGGGTTTTACTAAGCAAGATCTTAAATTATTTCTCATGTTATTACAACTACGAAAATACGTTATTTTTTATCCTTTAAGTTGGGTGAATGACCATTACTATGGCACCAAAACAATGCCACTAAAAACAGTTTATAAGAAATAGGGCAAATTTCCAGAAGGTAATCACATCCTGAAATTAAAATGAAGGAATATTCTTCCCTGAAGAGGGTAATTCCATACAAGTGCAAAATCATATTGAAAAAGCTACATTCTGAAGACGTGTGGTCAAGGCAAGTAACGTGGCTGTTTGATGTTTACCAAGAGTGCAGCAGGAAAGAGGGATCTGCTTTCACACTGCAAATGGCTGTTAGTGAGGAAAAAATTGACTAGTGTTTAATGCTGAAGAGAGACAGGTACATAGTACTGAAGTTTTCATGTAAGCAGAAATATGAAACATCAGTATAAGCTCACACTGTTTAATTGATAGAGATACTTAAGGACAAAATGGTAGTCTTACCCCTTAAGCCTGTATTTTTTCCTTCATTTTTCCTGTACCTTAGTGGTACAGGAAGCTAGATAGAAATGTTACTATCCTTTTAAGTCTCGTGCTAACATTTATGTATCATTTATCCAATAGACAAAAATTATTTTAGGAGACATTCCAGTGTATAATTTCATTGAAAAATCTCACGTCTGAATAGCCAGTCTGCTGGTTTAAAAAATGACTACCCTGATAAATGCACTGCAGTGTTTACAAAAATGTGTTTTATTTCTCTCTCACCTACATTTAATCGGTACATTAGACTGTAATGGTGCATAGTCTAATAATGACAAGTATTTGGAGCAAGCATGCTTTGGCATACATTTCTTATGCAGATAATCTAAAATTTTCAGTAGTTAAACCTTCACAGTACCTATGAGCATTACTGGTTTGCATATAGAACTTATTTTGTATTTAGTTTTTTCCTCCTTCTCCCTCTCTTGTGCTTTTCTTTTGGAGGTGCAATATTTTCCAGAGAAACAATGTTGTTATTGCCCTAGAGATTGATCTATGCCTTGTAAATCAGTTTTAATGACATTTAAAGTGTTCACAGTGTTTTTTGATAAGTCAAAGTTTCTGAAAATTCTTTTGGTGGCATGTGGTCAAAGTATGCTAATTGTTACCAATAACAGTCTAATTCCTCCCCATTGTATTAATATACATTTATCATATCTATATGGCATACCTATCAAGTTTAGATGAATTAGAAAATACAGTTGTTGTGTCTGTGTAGCTTTGCTATTAAGGAGATGCTGTTAAATAGTTTGGGGAATGTTTCTGAGACTATTTTGCTGCATGAGATGACCTTTTATTTCTAGTTTACTTTTTAATCAATTGGTTTTGTAAAAAAAGTTCCATGCTAACGTGGCTCTATTCAGCATGCTTTCTTTGTTGGTACAAAACCAGGCAATCAGTAAATGGAACACAGGCTAATAAATAATTATTAATCCCCAAATTATGTCTAAGACACCAAAATGAGTAAACCAGGATCTTTTTATATCATTCTCCTTTAAAAGCGTTTTTGCAATATTTGCCAAAACAAAGCTGGCAAACAAATGCAAGTTAATTTCAATTTTTCTGGTATTAAAGTCAACAAGGAATTAAGAATAAATACTCTAATAATAAGATTCATGGTGTACTAATAATAAAAAGAAAAAAGGACCGAGGGCTATCAAATGCCAAATGCAGCTTTAGCACGCATGTCAAAGATGATGCCCTTGCCATCTTTGCTTTTTTAAATCCAAGTTTATTCAGCTAATGTGACAACATATGGCCCAGATTTTGGCTCTGTTACAGCACTGTCCGTTTACACCACCAGCAGCCAGTATAACAGCAATTCAGAAATACTGCCAGGACAGAGCTACCGTAGGCTGAGTCTTAAATATTTTCTGCTTCAAGGATTAGCAGAAGCTAAAGCGGGGAAGGCAGAGCAGTCTCAGGAGCCTGGGCCATGAGCAACCTGTGCGCAGCTGTGCAAGGTGATCATGCAGAGGTTAGTGCCTGCTGTAAGCTACAAAGCTGTGGAGGACCATCCTGGCAGGGTAGTCCATACGCCTGTCACAACTCATGCTGTGTAACAAAGTGCGTATTGCCCTTTTCTCAGGGTGAACTGAGCTGCTGTTGTACCTCCTCAGTGTAATACCTAATTTGTCAGGTATTAAATTTCTCTCCTTGGATGCAATGGAAAGATTCTCACTGACTTCGTTGGGCTTTGGGACAGCCTATGATTAGCTGATGATCATCTTCAAAAGATCACCATGGACATATGTATCTAATTTTCTATTTTAGAACTGTGATCTTCCAGCTGTGCCGCAATTACAAAGACCTATCAATTAAAAAAATAAAAGTCTTTCTTTATACAATAAACAGCAGCTGACGCAAGCTATCAAGTAGGGGTTTTTTAATCACCATATAAATAGAAGTTCTTAGAACACTTAACACATGCCAAACTTCATCAAAGTCTTTGGGAGTTTGGGACAGAAGGAATGCTGTCTTGTGACATGCTCTGTCTGATGTGCTTCAGATGCAAACCCCCCCACTGGACACTGTTGCAATAACATGCCTGTAAGGAAGAGCAAACTCGCTCGCCTTTTGGGATTACTTTTGTAAATTGGCCCTGAAAGATGTTTCAGAAATTATAGCTGGAAGACTCAACTGCGTGACTAAAGTCTACGTAGTTTGGGCCCTTAAGGGCATCATATAAGACTAGTAACAGTTATACTGTTAACACATGCTCAACCACATGCACACATGCTGCATTGTTTAAATGTTAAGGCCATGACAGCTTTTGATCTTTGCTGTACTTGTGAGTATGTTCAGGGCAACAGCACAGAACAATCTGAGTTATTAAAAATTCTGCTGCACACTTCCTTCTACTGGTGTGAGTGTGACTAACCATGAAATGGAACAGAAATCACACACAGGCTCACAGCTCAGTCCTGTGGAGACAGAAAAAAAAGAATCTTGTGACCACTTGGATCCTATGAGGTTTTTTTCATTAAGTCCGAGGGGTTTTTTTAAGCATGTAGTATATTAGGCCTGATCCTACTTCTTACACCTCATTGGAGTTAAATCCTGTTCGTCCTGTATTTGAGGGTTCCACATATTCCACCAATTTTGGTAGTATTACAATTACCTAAATCTGCAGTACGGAAGATCAGAATCAAAACATATAGACTAAACTAGACTAGACTAGAATATTTCATTTGGAAGGGGCCTACAACAGGTATCTAGTCCAACTGCCTGACCAATTCAGAGCTGACCAAAGGTTAAAGCATATTATTAAGGGCATTGTCCTAGTGCCTCTTAAACACTGATAGGCTTGGGGCTTCAACCACCTCTCTAGAAAGCCTGTTCTGTTAACTCTGTCATTAAAGAAATGCTTCCTAATGTCCCGTCTAAACCTCCCGTGGCGCAGCTTTGAACCATTCCTACATGTCCTATTACTGGATACACGGGAGAAGAGCTCAGCACCTCCCTCTCCACTTCCCCTCCTCAGGAAGCTGTAGAGAGCAAGGAGGTCACCCCTCAGCCTCCTTCCCTCCAAACTAGACAAACCCAAAGCCCTTAGCCACTCCTCATAGGCCATGCCTTCCAGCCCTTTCACCAGCTTTGTTGGCCTCCTCTGGATGCATTCAAAGACCTTCACATCCTTCTTAAATTGTGGGGCCCAGAACTGCACCCAGTACTCCAGGTGAGGCTGCACCAGCACTGAATACAGCAGGATAATCCCCTCTTTTGACCGGCTGGTGATGCTGTGTTTGACGCACCCCAGGATGTGGTTTGCCCTCTCTGCTGCCAGGGCACACTGCTGGCTCATAGCGAGCCTGCTGCCGACCAACACCCCCAGATCCCTCTCTGCAGGGCTGCTCTCCAGCCACTCCTCTCCCGATTTATCCTTGTGCCTGCCATTACTCTGTCCCACGTGCAGGATCCGGCATTTGGACTTGTTAAATTTCATCCCATTAATTATTGCCCAATGCTCCAATCTGTCTGGATCTCTCTGCAATGTCTCTTGTGCCACAAGATAGTCAAAAGCATCTCCCAGTTTGGTATCATCTGCAAACTGGGTAACAGTGCATTCAACTCCTGCATCCAGATTGTTGATAAATATATTGAACAGAACTGGCTCTAGAATTGAACCTTGAGGCACACCGTTGGTGACCTGTGACCAGCCAGATGCACCCCCTTCACTACAAGCCTTTGAGCCCTGCCATCCAGCTGGTTCTTTGCCCAGCGCACCAAGAACCTGCTCCTCCCACAGCTGGACAACTTTTCTGGAAGGATTCTGCAAGGAATGGTATCAGAAGCCTTACTAAAATCCAGAAAAACCACAACCACCACCTTCCCTCCATTCACTATGTGGGTGCCCTTATCATAGAAGAGTATCAAACTAGTTAATGGGACTTTGCCTTTGTGAACCCATGTTGACTGTGCCCAATGATTGCATTGTTCTTTAAATGTCTTTCAATAGCACCCAGTATCATCTTCTCCATAATTTCTCCAGGACCTGAGGTTAGACTAACAGGTCTGTAGTTTCCTGGGTCTTGCCTCGCCCCCTTTTTGTAGACTGGAACAACACTGGCTAGCTTCCAGTCAGTGGGGACCTCCCCAGACTCCGACACCCTTTGGTAGATGATAGAGAGGTGTCCTGCCATAGCATCCGCTAGCTTCTTCAGAACTCAGGCCCCCTGGACTTGTGAACATTCAGCTGATACAGCTGGTCCCTTACACGGAGGTGAGCTCCAATGATAAAGAATACTAGGTTAAGTGTGAAGTCCTGCAATTATTGTTATTTGAGGTTTATTATTAACGTTGCTCTTATTCAGCAAAATCATTGAATTCTGTCACTACTGATCATGGATTGATTGGGTGCACACACATATTTCATACAAATATTTGTTCATAAACATATACAAATTGCTTTTTGCAATCACCTTTAATTGCAAATTTGAGACTTTTTTTCAATAATGCTTCTTCTGAACACTTATGGAAAGCAATTCCAAAATATCTAAAAGTATTACAGTGAGTTTTTTTATAAAAACAGAATGTATGTGTACAGTTTCAACACACCCAACTGTGATTGTTAATTCTAATCACTATAATTTGAAAGGGTTATTTCCTGGTTCAGTGCAATGTGCTTTTTTTTTTTCCCTTTAAATGAAACTTTTATCAACATTGCAATATCCTATTAGTAAGTAGTACACAAAAGCTAACTGCAGATAGGCTTCTAATGTATATAAACAGAGATCTGATGTGTAGCATATATGACATCAGAAACAATGCCTAATCATACTTTTTTTGTTGTTGTTAAAGAAAACAAGGCAATACCTTTCTTTGTTTTTCATCTCTACAGCAAACTTGTCATTGGATAGTTTTTTCCTGTGTGCCTCTGCGGGGGGGTGTGTGTGTGTATATACATATATGTATCTATATTGATACATATGGTAGGTTAAAACTGACTCCCAAGAATGTCACCGGTTTAGAAATTATTTTTGCCTTAAAATAGCATGGATAGTGAGGAATTCCCCCAGAGCATTCCAAAAGGAAATCTGATTTTTCAGCTTGGGAGAAATGACTGCTAATTCTAAACTACCATTTTCATTTTTCTACAGTAGAACTGCACATTTTCCCCAATCATAAAATTTTCTCATAATAGAAATGAACCAATCCCCAAGGGTGTGGTTATCAAAAGATAATCTCACCCCAATCTGATTAGAGGCATAAGGCTCATGCCTCAAAATGCTCCAGGGTGTGATTATCTTATGATAACCATACCCTGTATCATGTCTTATTGATTAACTAATAAACCTTCAGCATTATTATTCAGAGGAGGAACTAAGATATCAGCAAGAGATCTGATTCTGGAATGGGAAAGATTCTTTGAAGCTCTCCAAATAACCTTTGTTCTGATTATAGCATCTCTGAAATTATGGGGTCACTAGATGCCAGTTTTTGTTTCTTATTGGTGATTATATCAATGATATATTAAAACTGAACCATACCAGATATACGCTTATGTAAAGACACATTTGCACTAAACCGTTCCCCTTGCATTTATATCGCAGATTTAGGTTACACAGCAGAATAGAATTACATTCTCTGGAGAGGATTTTGTAGTCCAGACTCTAACTGTGCACTTCATTTGGGGCAGCTCTAAGTTTTGTGTATGGTTGTGGTGTGGACGGATCTCTGTTCCGCCAGGGGATCATCCCCTCCGTGCCCACATGCTGTGTACAAAAAGGGACGATAAAGCCAGCCCTTGGGCTCCTGAATCTCGCAGTCCAAGTCACCCAGAGCTACAGGCCTAGTATAGCTGTTCATCCCTTAAATCCCCTAAGCAGTAGCACAAAGAGGCCTTAAACCAGTGCTGGAGCTTTAACTGCAAAGCCACCTCCCCCTCTCTGCAGTGTAGTTTGTTCTGTATAAAAAAAAACCCCTACCTAATGATGGGGGACTTGCTTGAACGGGCAATTTGAAGGCTAGTGTCACAGCCAGCAGATTCTGATCTCCTCTGCATCAGTGAAAAGCTAGAATTATTTCACTGACTTCAGTGGAGCAAAACCAGGTTAATAGATACATCTAAGAATAAAATATGGCTGGTGCATGCAAAAAGAACCTCACGAGGAATTCCCTTGCAGTGCAACTTCTACGTGCTGATGGCAAAGGAGGCAATATGCCCCCTCTGTTAAGAGTTAGACACCTTTTTGGAAACAAAAGGCAATATTTATGCCTGTATTGCAATCTCATCTTTAGATGAAAATTGAAAACGATGAAACATTTGATCAAACCTCTCACGTAGGGATGTGCAGCTTACACCTAACAAAGGGATCATTATACAGCAGTGCAATCCACACCACAGTAATCCACTATAGTGAAATCATTGGCAAATTTGCTGTGTCTGTTGTGTTGCCATCCTCCCTGTTAATGGAGAATGTTAATTTCTGTACCTAGCTGGAGCTAGCCGGAGAGTTGTCATCCTGCCCTTTCCTGCTGTGTGGCAAAAATAGCTTGCTGTTCCTACTGCCAGCATAGCTCTCTTTTGGCTAGTCACAGAGGGAATGTGGGTATAGATCAGGCTCTGGAAACCACTGGCATTTGCATTATCGTGTTATCTACAACATCCCGAAGCAGGTTCACGTTACTAGTAGCCAAAAATATTGTTTTCCTTCATCATCCTCACAGATGCTTCCACCACTGTGGCAGTGCTGCCATTTTTAATTGGGAATTGCTAAAATATCTGGAAAAGACAAGGTGTTAAGACTGTAACCTGTCTCTATTCAAAATTTCTTTCAGAAGGTGCGTGACCTTATCCTCAGGCATGCACCCATAAGAGGAAGGATAAATCACCCTCTGTAGTGTCTGTCTCTCGTCATTGACAACAGGGAAGGAGCCAAGATGACTAGTTTGGAAGGGATGCCTAGTTTTCATACAGCCGGGCTAGGTGAGAGGATTTCTGCCTGTATTATAACTAAGTCTTAACTGGAACTTGGGTTATCAGTAAACAGTCCTCACTGTTGCACCTCCTTTCCCGATCCATATAGTGAATGCTGCTTTGCCAGGCTGCATGCTGTGGAGCTCTGTGCAGCAGAGCTGCCTATCTTCTGCACTTAATATTTACTGCCAGATGCCAGGGTTGCTCTCAAGTCTCATCTTTCTCTGTACAATGGTTCTACTGAAAAGGAACGTACAGTTCCTGCTAAGGACACATCCTAGCGAGAACATCTGTACAGTTCCTGCTAAAGACACATTCTGGTGAGAACATCTCCCCCTTCAATGGTACCTTTCTCTTCCATTGTTAATTACTATGAATAGAGTTCATCCTGAATCATAATACATATTCTTCTTGTCTTGAATAGGTCACAGTCCAGGTGACAGAAAAGGAAGAGGCAGGGCAGCTTTAGAAGCCCAGAAAGCAAAATGCACCCGTAAAGTGGTCTTTTTATAAATGTCAAGATATTTTATCACCGTCTTTCAACTCCCTATGACAATTACAACTTTGTTTTTCTGTGGTGTCTGTAAAGTATTTTTGCAAAAGTGTTTCTGTTTTTGTCCATACTTTTGTAGTGGAAAATGTCATGTTCTCTAAGTATAAGCCTATGTACCATGAGCTTAATCTTGTTCCAAGAATTCTTTTTTTTTTTTCCTTTTTCAGACAGAAAAAACCCAAATGGTCATCCTGACCATCAGAAATAAAGTCAGTATCTTTCCATTCCCTGAAACATCCTAGAATGAAAAGCACACCTTCAGGACAGGGCAAAGGACTCCCATGCTCCTCACTGTATGCCACGCTTTCTACCCATCTTAAGCAAAAGCCCACTGGCTGAAGTATATGTAGTAAGCAGTTTTGCTCCCTTCAATAAGATGGGCAAGGAACCTGACTTGCATTCAAAGAGCTTTGTAATAGTCCCAAAGCCCTTTTGAAATTTAAGAACTGAGCATCTGTTTCCAACAGAGTTACTTTACATGCAGAAAATTTTTAGTTGAATATAAAATCTCTACTCCTTCAAATCTGAGGCATATCGTTATGAATGAAAAAAAGTCTTAGGGCACTCCTTGTCAAATTCAGGCGTACATTCAATGTCTGGGCTATTTTTTTCCAAGCTGGTCACAGATGTTTTCCAAGCCAACAGCAGATCATAGAATCATAGACTCATAGAATGGTTTAGGTTGGAAAGGACCTTGAAGATCATCGAGTTCCAACCCCCGTGCCATAGGCAGGGACACCTCCCACTACACCAGGTTGCCCAAGGCCACGTCCAGCCTGGCCTTGAACACCTCCAGGGATGGGGCCTCAACAACCTCTCTGGGCAGCCTGTTCCAGTGCCTTACCACCCTCAAAGTGAAAAACTTCTTCCTAATGTTCAATCTAAACCTGCCCTCTTCCAGTTTGAAGCCATTCCCCCTCGTCCTATCACTACATGCCCTTGTAAGTAGTCCTTCCCCAGCTCTCCTGTAGGCCCCCTTTAGGTACTGGAAGGCCGCAATAAGATCTCCCCAGAGCCTTCTCTTCTCCAGGCTGAACAGCCCCAACTCTTTCAGCCTCTCCTCATAGGAGAGGTGCTCCAGCCCTCGATCGTACTCGTGGCCCTCCTCTGGACACGCACCAGCAGGTCCATGTCCTTCTTATGTTGGGGACTCCAGAGCTGGACGCAGTACTCCAGGTGGGGTCTCACGAGAGTGGAGTAGAGGGGCAGAATCACCTCCCTCGCCCTGCTGGCCACACTTCTTTTGATGCAGCCCAGGATATGGTTGGCCTTCTGGGCTGCGATCGCACATTGCTGGCTCATGTTGAGCTTCTCGTCGATCAGCACACCCAGGTCCTTCTCCTGATGCTGTGAGAATGTCCATTTCCCTTCCTTTCTCTGCATACGACTTCCCTCCCTCTGCTCTCGTTCTTTAATTGCCCTGGCCCTCACTGTGGGTTCCTGCATGGTGCCTGCTGCAGTGAGGCCCTCAGGTGTGAGCAGCAAGGAGTTCAGGGCCCCACGCAGCCTTCGGAGCATTTCTAGTAGCTACATAAGATTACTGATCTTCCAGCCCGCTTTGTTGCCAGCACAGACCATCAGCAACCAGAAATGTAATTTCAGTGAGACAAGGATAATAATGTCTGAGTCTTGGTGATGCCCTAGAACAGGACATTCTACATTACCACAAGCTGAAATGTGTGTGTGTACAATCTTCAGAAATTGGCAATGCCTCATTCTAAACTTCAAATTTCCTTGACTTCTTGACCCATTTTCCCAAAATCTTAACAATATTTTAAGCATCTTGGAAGAGCAGAGCATATAAATAGACTTTAATTTTCTGCATAATATTTTTTAAAAATTAAGTATTTAATTAAATCTTTATATAAAATAGAGACATAAAAGATTTTCTATCTGTAAAATATTAATCTAAGAATTCATGTATAGTTTTTTGCCCATTTAAATGTAAAAGCATGCAGTTAATCATGAAGAAGGATTTATTGTTTTTTTGCTAATTTGTTTAGGTTTTTTGTTGGCATTATCCTAGGCAAAGTATTGGGTTTGGTACATGGCTGCAGTTACAGAGGCACTGCTGTAATGAAGGGTTAAATGTCAGTGTCCTTACTATTCCCAGATGGTGCCTTATTCCACAGGTAGTTTCACTGATTCAGTAGGAAAACTTGCACAATAAAACATTCTTCAATACCAGCAAAGAAATGAGAACTTGGTCCTGTGCCATTTGGGACACAGTTCTGTCCACTGGAAGTTGAGGAGTAGCTTTAAAAAATATATGTGTTATTTTCATCCCTGCAACAGGAAATGCAGCTACCTAAATCGACACATAAAAAGGCAACCCGTGGAGTTATGCATGATGCCTAAAAGTAGTAATGTAAGAGAAACGATACTTTAAATGCTGTACAGTGCTATTTTAAGCAGAGGTTTTTGGCAGATACTAATTTTTTGTAAAGACCATAAAAGTGTTGTTATTGTTGGATAAAAATAACAGCTGCAAGGGAGGCTGAAATTCTTTCTGAGATAACAAAGAACAAAGGAAAGACTTTGCATCAGGATTTGTGTCAGCTTTAACAGCTAAATTGTGCTCTCAGCTCAGTGGGCAGGGTTGCCACTGAAGGCATTGTGTGACTACGTTAGGCCATGCCCAAGGGGGGAATTTGGCCCAAATGGATGACCAAAGCCAGGGCTGAGGGCCAGCAGCCAGTGAATGAATTGTCCTTTCATTGAAGCCCTCCAGAAAGGGAAGAGGCTAATCTCTAAGTCTGTGTGCTCTGACAGAAAAGGGAGCAAGAGGGATTTCAGCCATGTCAGTCCTCTACCCTGGTGAGAGTGCAGCCCAGCAAACTCCAGTGCTAGCACAAAGGAGTATTTTGCAGCACAAGGCTGAGTACCTACACTTCTCCTGAAGAAGTGGAATACACCTGGGTGCCATTTTTAGAGTGCAGATTGTTTTTGCTACTGCTCAGAAAATGAGTAATATCCCTAATTGAAGTCTTTTGTTTTCATGTCTAGGACCAAACAAAACACAATACAGTCCCTAGTCCCCTAAGCCAGAAACGGGCCTTTGTGTATGATGTGTATCAGTCTGGAATGTTTATTTTGTGCAAACCAAAGAACAACAGGATAAAGCAGTTTGCTTATTCCTGAATAAGTTAGTACATGTGCCCTGAAGAGGTTCTCATCCTGCAGACTTTGGTCTTCTGCCTCTTTGGTCTATGGCTTCGGAAAATTATATGCTTTTCTAAGTCTTTAACACCCCTTACTAACAGATAGGGCTGGCTCTGCACATTTTGGCAGTGCAATGTGGAATGAAAAATGCAGATGTGAATGCTCTAAGAATGTATTTTTTTTAATTACTGGAATATGTGTTCCATTTCACTGCAAAGACAACAGGCAGAAGGGACTAGTAATGTGGAAGTCCCTCAAAGACTGAGGCTAAGGTACAATGCATCACATTCTGCCCTTGAACGGTGGCCGTGGGTCACAGTGCCGCAGAGACGGTGGCTGATCAAGCATCACTTTTACAGGGTGATAGGCTGAGTCAGAAGGTTGCAACTCCCATCAGACACAAACAGTGCCAGCAGCCACTCACAGGTCACCAAAGTCCTCAATATAAAACTTATTTGGGACCTAGACTAATGCATGGGCCTGCGCATGATGGTTCTCTTGGAAACATGTTTTCTCATTTTGGAAACTGATCATATAATTTGCTTCCAGAGACTGTGGATGTACAATGGGTCTGTTTGATTTATAAGCTTTTCTCCGTTCAGGAATGAAGGACAGAACAGAGTAACTTCATGTTGGACCCTTTCCCACTCTGTGGGTGACTTACAAGATATATTTTAAGCATAACCTCATGTTTTTGTGTCTTTTGCTTTGAGCTGGGAAATACGGACCCCTGCAAGATACATGTTCAAACATATAAATAAATAAATAAATAAATAAATCTCAGACAGATGTTACTGCTGAGCAATACACACCTAAAGAGGGGGTAAAGGGAAGGAGAATATATACAAATATTTGTTTAAATATGAAAGAAATGTTTGTGGCCTTTTTGTTTCCTTCTTACAACTATTTCTGTGCTCTCTGACTACTGCAAAGATTGAATATTAAGCTAGACCTGAAGCAAGTAAACCCTTGCACCAAGTCTGTGGAAAGCATGTGAGCCACTAGCACCTTGACCCCACTTCTCCCGTCTGAGCCACCAATGCCACTAGGCTGTGGAGGACCAGAGGTGAGCAGGTGGGGCTAATTAGGTAAGGTAATGAGCTACAGTTTCTCCCCACCATACTGCAAGTACGGTATAACAGAAAGCAGCCAGTCCAGTCCTCACACCTGTCCTCTCCAAACCTTAACTGCCCTGCTTCAGCTATGATCTCCTGTAAGGGAGTCCTCCAGATTCCATTGCATTCACCTGTATGGCTTGTTTGAATTCTGTATACCTTTGGCCCTTGTTCTTAATGTGGCACCTGCCCTATGGATCCTGTTGTAAAGCTGGAGTCTGTTTTCTTTCCTTTAGAAAGGGGTGGACTGAGCATCCAGTGTGCTGCAGATTGGAAACTGGCAGGGCATGACCTGAGGCAGCCTAGAAAAAGATGTTCTACTGCTAGCTAAAACGTATGCGAACAGCCTCTCTATTTCTCTTTCTGAAAGGCCTTTCAGCGTCTTTGGTCTATAGCCAAAAAGAGACTTGGACATTATAACGCTGAAGGTCATAGTTCCTGAGTTGTAGGCACCCAATGGTATTTCTAGGATCCAAATCTGAGCCATGGGTATGCTGGAAATTTGGCACCTTGGGATGGGATATGTGGAAGACAGCTGAGTGAGGAGCTGCCAAAGCTGGGCAACAGTGCTGCCAAGGAGAGAAGGATATGTTTTAAATTGTACCCTTTGCTGAGAACTGACAGTCTTACACCGGGCAACAAAAGATGCCATTTTCCATTCACTCTGCTGAACCTTCTCCTTTCTCTGAAGGGGTAGAAAACTTCATGACTGGCTTTGAGAAAGCCCATGTTGCCCTGGTGCTCTGGAGCCCACTGCAAGCCTCTGCAGAATGCCAGCTTGTCTCCATCAAGCTTTTTTCTTCCATGACGTTTGCAGTGGCCTGAATAAGCCAGGCTGCAGATGTGCAATGTGTACTGCCTGACAAGCTGTCCGTTACTGCCATTTTTCTTGTACTCCCCTCTGTGCCTGCTTATTGTCTCTTTTTTATATTAAGATTGTAAGGCGTTTAGGCAAGGATATGTCATTTTGCTCTTTGTTTTGCCTTTTGGTCTTTGCGTAACATTAGTTCATTGTGGTCCTAGACCAGGGAAGAAATGCCGATCTTACTCGGTGTGTGTTCTTGCATCTGTTCAGGGAATAGATGCAGTGTCACCTGATGTGTAACCAGGAGAGCAGAAATTAGGACTATTGGTGGTGAGCTTTTTACAAACTGTTGATAAGGAATTACTTGCTGACTACCATCACAGATAAGTAATTTGGAAATGTGGAGTGATGGGTAAGTTCAAAGAGTCCATACACTGTACATATATATATATGGCCAGCCACCTTTACATCTCAGCAATTTTTTGTTGTCTGCTTAAATAGCAGGGAGAGGAAGAGAGAAACCTTTGAGAGTCTTCCCCTGGGATGTCATAGACTTTATGATATCTGGGATAGACTTTGATTAAAAGGCTACCATGATACAGGATGGGAATGGTGCATTAGTTGTCTTATGTGGTAACGAAACTGCTGCTAATCAACAGGCATATCTATAATAGCTGGTTTGACCTGTTTCGCTACTAAATAAATATTTGGCTTCAGATAATAATTACCATTTAAAAAAGAAAAAATCAACAATATTAACTTCATAGAAGAACAGCTGGGGGATGGTATCCAAAGGAAACTTGTATGCCTGTGTTTATTTTTATCTATATTGCATTGAATTCATCTCACCTAATTTCTGCCATCTGAAGATTAGACACCCAGTAGTCTAGACTCCCTCTCTAGTCTGTGGAGAAAGTGCTAGATGGGGTGAATCACCTGCCAGAGGTACTGTCTTTAGATATCTCTCTCAGATGACATGAATGTGTCTCTGGAAGTGCCTGTTTCTCTCCTTTGTCTATGGGTGGAGGCTTATGACTACCCCAGCTAAAAGCCTAACTTTTAAACACACACAGTTGAGTAAGAAAGAGCAACCCCACACTTCCGTGTGCACACTCCTCACCTTTCCATCTGTTCTCTTTCACTAAGGGTGGAAAAGCTTTTTAAGTGAGGAATTGTATTCTATGCTAAAGCAAGGTGGTAGCACTGTACTATCCCTCCACTTGCCAGCTCACTGTAATCTCCAGGCGGGGAAGGGAAGTCCTGGCCTGGTGAGACACCTCATCTGCCATAAGAATCAGTGGGAAGTGCCAGGGGTCCTAGCTGTGCTGGGTGAACCAGCACCTCCTGGCCTCACAGGGCTCAGGGTGGGATCAGCAGGGGCTCCGCAGGTGACTTGTGGCTATTGTGCCAAGTATACATGTGTGTGCCACAAGAGCTGGATGAGTAGAGGAACACGTCAGATTTGCCTAGGGAGTGGGAAATAGATTTCCACGAGTAAATAATGAGAGATGTGGAATAGACATGTTTTTTCATGAGAAGGATAGACGGGCAGAATGGCAGCTACATCCCCTCCTGGAGAGCTCCTCCTTTACCCCAAGTAATTCCATCTGCAGCAGACTCCTAGCTTGGGTCACTTGTAGGACGTGTGGAAAGAAATCAGACTGTGGCTGCCTCTTGCTTCTGCCAATAAAGCAAGAGTCATTCAAGTCATTCCTTCTTGTGCCCCATGCAATAACAATCACTTGTGGGCAAGCTGAGATGATTGCCAAATTTCAATTTTCTTAGCAAAAAAATTAATACACAGCCCTGTGAAGCTCATGTAGAGGTAGCGAGCTTAACCAGCTGCCAAACCCTGCTCGGGAAAGAAAGCAGATAAAAACAAATACATTATAACTCCACCTTAGCTAGCCTGTACCACAAACTTCTTTCTCTCCACTTGTCTGCCACTCAGACATTTAGACAGGCTGTCATTATCAGCCACCCGCTGCCCCAGCTTTGCCCCAATTTTTTTAAGCCCTACAGCACTGTCATTTGATGTGTCT
Organism: Anarhynchus alexandrinus; assembly: GCA_008711295.1. Lineage (NCBI taxonomy): Eukaryota > Metazoa > Chordata > Aves > Charadriiformes > Charadriidae > Anarhynchus > Anarhynchus alexandrinus. Next base: position 335,504 of record VUYV01000058.1, on the reverse strand, counting down.
GGTGAGAGAATTAAAGTAGATGAAGACTGAGGATACCACTCCCTTAGGTAATGATATATTCTGATTCCCTCCAGCTATCTTCCTGACAACCCAGTCCTCCTCATCCTGGCCCTACTCCCCTCTTCTACAGACTGAAGAATAATTAAAACTCCTCTACATAAGGCATGGCTTCATTCAACATTCAGCTTAGACTCTGTTAAAAAATGCTTGTGACAGATGGGTATATTCTGTGCCATAGCAATAAGCTAGTTGGCATGCAATAGCCAGCAGGAAAAGCAGACAAAAATACCTGGCATGCAAAGGCCAGGAAGGAAAGGAGACAAAACCACTGAGGTGTTATGTACTTTTGAAACACAACCTTAAATAAGGCTTCATCAATTTAAACAACAAATGCTAGATTTTGAAATTATTATGCAGGTACTATCCTGCATGCATTCAGCAGAGGTAAAACCACTGAAATATATTTCTTGATCCATCAGGTATGCAAAAGACCTTAGGATGAGATGGGACGTAAGTTATTTTGGAAATCCATCAGTAGTGCAAGTCAGGAGAGCTGCACCTTGGAGGTCAGCATGAGTGGGTCAAATTTCCTTGCTCCAAACTGTATTGGAAAGCAAACAGGAGATCTTTAATCAAGTGAAACACAGTCATTTGAAGTTGCCTAATATGGGAACTTTGGGATGAAAGTTTCTAGAATAAGCAGTTTAAATACCATCAGGCTGCCAAAACGAGCATGCTGGAGTGATCCTGGAAATGTTCGTTCTCAGAACTTGTTCTTCCTATCAGCGGTCTTTGGTGTAATTAGTGACATGTTTAGATGCAGCATTTGGCACGAGGAAGCTTCCTTCCTATCTTAAAAATGCCTGCAAAACTGATTTTTGACCTACACCCAGTTGTTCTGACAAAATGACACTCTCAAAAAAGCAAAGCTCTCATGGCCTGTGATATTATCACAGCCTCGGAATGTGTGCACAGCATTACTTGCAGAGTTACTGTTTTTTTTCTCAATTGTGTTAAGTAGCTGATGGATCACATGCTATCGTAACAAGAAAAACAGGTTTGATAAAACAAAACAAATATGCCAGTGAACAGAATGTGTAGTCATAATTATTTTTTAAGAGATAAAATAGGTAAACATGAGATGTAGGGCCAGAATAAGACTGAATGTGCTATGGTTTCCTTAATTATGTGGACACAGTTTCATGTTCCTCAAAGGTGGTACAAAGAATACATACTGGCCACCGGATGATTGTTCTCCTAGCAGTTTTTCTTTGCTACATACTGGGCAAGGCAATACACATGGCTCTAACCCAGGCTGCAAAGGGAGCCCTGGCTGTGGCGAGCCAGGGAACCCTGCAATGTGTGCTTATTCTGTTCTACAAACTCACCATCACTTTCAGTGCAACCTGAATTGTCCATTTTATGTCAGGAAAGGGAGACTGTCCGAGAGACTGAGCTACTCCTCTAAAAGTAATAACCAATAGAGCTGTCTTGCCTAGGCAATGAAGGATACCACCTGCAGACCACTAACAACTCTTGGTGAGCAAGTTTAAAAGAGGAAGGAGAATGGCAACATCCAGTAAAGGGGAAGAAGTTCTCACCATGACCAGACTGGAAGAAAGCACAAATAGCAGGGAGCAAAAAGACTTGTACTGCCCAGATGTACTGAAGATGCCCCAAAAAGACTTTTATTGTTTTTTTCCCAGCTCTCAGCTCTCTTGGTTTTTTACTTATGAGTGAAATGGGTGACTGCATGGTAAAAAGTTTATTTGTGAAGGCTGTAAACACTCTACCTATCATGTAGTCCTCAAAGAGTTAAACCGGGAACAGGAACGGCTATGTCATTGACTGCACCTGAGGAAGGTCCATAAAGACATATGAAGGTTTAGACACTCTGTTGGTGCAGCTTCAGCTGAGCTTGCTTGAAAGCAAATAAGATCTAAAAGATGGGTCTAATACATCAGTCCTGTGACTACTAACAGAGAGGATCTCAACCAGGGCTATAAGAAGAGCTTGTGTGGGTAAGGGACTGGTGGCTGAAGGTGTCAGACGGTCCCAAAGGTAAGCCAGTACGAGTTTGTGGGTTTTCTTTTTGATTTCATGACCTTTATAGGTTAAGTTTTTAGGACTTGTGTTTTAGATATCAGAGGTAATACATCAGCACTTACACAATTCGTTAAAGTTTATTTGCATGTAAAATCTTATTGCTGTTTCACCACATAATTTAATGAACTGTCAGATGCTGTTTTTTTCCATTTTGATAGGTGCTAGTAGCCATAACTTTGGGCTTATGTAGTGAAGGGACTGGAGGGATCCAGCAGGATGGTGTCTGGGTAGAAGTATTGTTATCACCGTGTGTGAGGTATCCACTCTGCACACAGAGTTTTATCTGCAGCTAGACAGTTACTGAAGAAAAAAAGAGTATAGACTGTTCCTGGCCAAGAAGTCTTGCTTAAGTGGCTAATCGGAGAGTGTTTCTGTCAAACTCATGAAGAGTAGAATGTATTTACTGTCTTACATGGGGAGATGGAAGGTGTCTTCCAAGAATGAGATTTGCTCAGGATTGGCTAAGGAAGAAGGTCTGAGCTTGTGGATATGCCTTTCTAAAGACAGTCATGCTGAGCTGAAAGGACCAGGAAACTGAATTTCTTTCATGTGTGGACTTCGCTTTGATATTTCCTGGTCAATAGTTGACCTTCAGAAGAGGTTTTATGGGAACACCTCTGCTGAAGGTACAGACTTTAATATGGAATGCTGGCTTTCCTTGCTTGCATCTGTAACTAATAAAGGAGGAGGAGTCACTTTGCAGCCTATGCACTTTACACTCTGTTGCCTATTATTCATGGAGAGACCTGGGATAACAAATGACACACTGAGCAAAGCCAGGCTAACCATTTGGAAGAACATTCACAGCAGGAAAAGCAGGGGGAGTGTGGGAGAGCATGGGATGACAGAGCAGCCTTGCTCCTCAAAGCTGCTTTTGTAAAAAGCCCTGTTAGACATGGGTGGCCCTGATCCTTTTGTTTTTTCATAAGGGAAATAAGATACAGCAGAGTGTACTGCCTACCAGTGATTGCTAACTATGGCAAGTGATGGGATAAAAGAAACACATATTTTTTTAAAAGAAAAATTTAAAAAGATGTCATGTTTGGTATTTTCATGTGAGCACATGGATCTGTGGTTTGTCCTTTATAACATGAATACCATATCTAATTAAGTCTGAATGCGTTTTTAACACATTTCTAGTTTTCTAAGCAAGTCAAAGATTTAAAATGGCACTCTGATGACAACCTGAGAATATGACTTCAGTAAGTTGCAGTAGTTTTGCTTAACTTTCCTTCGATGTGTTTGAATGTATAGTGCATGAAGTAAAAGTAATGTCGTGATTGAGAGAACAAATACTAAAAGTCAGAAAATTCTCCAACTTCAGGGTGCAATATTAATTTTTCAGTGGTCACCTTGTGTGTTTTACAGGAGTGAGCTAATAACGAACTGCCCTGGGCTTTCACTAGGACTGTGTGTACCATATGGTGAGAACACCTTGGGCATTCCTAGGCGTATAGTCAGCCATCTGAACCATTCTGCTTATCTTAGTGAGGGCGTCAGAGCACATTTGAGACCAAATGGTTTCTAGACCTGCCTGCTTGATGTTAGTTCTCTTTCTCCCCTTCATTGCTCCCCACCTGTCTCCCTCCCTGGCTATGGTTTCCTTGCTGGAGTTTTTGCTCCTTCCTTGGCCACTCCACCAGCTCCCACAGCTCTTCAGCCCCCCTCCCTCGCCCATGTACCCACTCTAGTCACTTCCCCAGTTTCTGTGACAACCTCACAGCTCCTGTGGGCTCTCCCATTCCCACCTTTAAGTTTCACTGCTGAAGCCAACAAAAAAAAAAAAGTGGGAATTGAGAAATGAAATAAAATGTGAAACTCGGGGCAGAGTTGTGAATGCTTTGATGCTGATTGTGCAAAGGATCTCAGTGTGAGCCCAACTGTGTAACCTGCCTTCTGCAGCGTGACTGGGAGTGTGTGCATCTGCTAATCCTGACTCTGCCTGCATCTGAGGCTGTGTTTATTTTCACTACAGAGCTATTTCTCCTCCCCTTCGTATCTTTTTTTTTATCTACCCCTGTACAGTGAAGTAGCAGGAGCACTTTAAGCCTCGTAACAGAACAGTGTCAAGAGAGCAACAGAGATTAATGTTGGCTGGTATGAGAGTGAACCAGTGACAAGAGAGAACATTAAAAGTTCACTATTTTTGATATACATTATGGTTTTTTCAATATCTTAGAGGCATTTGAAGAGGGCAGAACATTAGGCCTTTACCGATGCAGCTCTAGAGAGATGTAAAACAGTGCATTCAAACAGGTAAAATGCTGCTGAAAATAGTTTTGAAAACATTGCAAGGGGAAATACTGAATCATCATTCAAGGCCTCTTTTCTGTGATATGAACATTACTGCCATTATTGGTGACACTAAGTTAATATCGGCCAACATGGCATAAACCTCAGGGATAAAATTAGCTAGGAGCCTTTTTAGAGTTGCCACCCCAACTGCAGTTATTTTCTGGGAGTGTTACCTGCCTTCAGCTGTAGCCCCAAACCTGTTGGTCTTGCTACAAAACTCAGCAATCACCAAGTGGCAGTGGAAGAACTGAAGCATTCTTCACACCTCCAATGTTTCTTCCCCAAACCTCCTTTCCCAACTCTTCTGCTCCTTGCACAATAACAGAGGTGATTTGAAGACCATCTTATTTTTAGGTAGGACATCTTCCCATCTCTGCTTAAGAAATTAGTAGTCCTAGTGGTTTCTTTACCTCTGTTGTCACAATTAAAAGTGCCGGGAGGTGAAAGCTGTGAATTTAACCTGTGCAGATTGAGATGAATGCATAGGGTGGAAATGGAGAGAGCAGGTGCTTTCACCCACGGATGTAGTCACCTGCCTCTTGGCTTCCAGTGCTCCCACATAGCCAGTGATGTGGGGACCTCAGCAAACTGATAGTGCCAAATAATTCAGTGTCATGCTCTTGGGTCAGCAAGATCCATTCTAAGGCAAGCACAGGGATAAACACATGTCATGCAGGTAATGGAAAACTTTAATCCAGGTGAGGAGTCCTCTCTCCATTCCTTTTCTGCTTACTTATGCACTGTAATTTGCTTAGGCAATTACTGTGCAAATATAAACCAGTGCTGCAACATGTATGGCACCTGATATTTGTATTTATGCAAAGAAACATGATACTGGGAAAAAAATATAACTGCTTATTCCAATAGTATGTTATGCAGATTGCAAAAGCCTAAAAAGTGCAACAATAAGGTTTAAATTCCCTGTAAGAAACAGGACAAGGACGGCCAATCTTGTTCTCCCCTGGCTGATCACAGCGTGTGCTGGGATGCAGCCAGACACTGTGCACCCTGCAAGCCCTGGCAGACCACCAGAGTGGGTGAACTCAAATCCTTGGTTTGGCACTGCAGACAGATGCTTCCATTTTCTCCAGAACGAACCGTTTGTGTACTTGGTCTTGAGAAGTCCATGGTCCCTGGACACCTTGCTCTGCATCCCACCATGTTTCTGGCAAAGCAGGACTCCAGGAGGGTAACACCAAATGATGGAGTGAGAAATGCAGTATTAAAATATTTCTATTTGGGGCAATAAGTACGTACTTGTTTTTCATATACACCAGACAGATCCATCTCACTTGTTAATTTACTGTGGTGATTGCACAGCTAGGTAGATGTCGGTGATCTTCTAAACTAGAAGGAGCATACAACTGTTTCTTAGATGTATATATATATATAGACAAGAAAGACAAAAGACACTGAGACACTCTAGTACTGTAAGGTATGGACCAACCCACGCGGCTTGATATCCGTGTTGTTTCAACATCCAAAGGTGAAGTGGGCCTGGAATCTAGCGCAAACCAACCACCACCTGTTTATTAAATAGGAAATCTTTTTAATGACAATAGGTCATAGGAAGGACGCCAAAAGTTCTTCCAACATTAGCTTGTGCACCAGTTCAACACCAGTTTTGTGCACAATCAGCTTTTGCATCTTTTTTATTTTACTTTATTTATTTTATTTTATTTATAAAATTCCAGTTTCCTTACCAAGAAATCTGCTGTTGAGCAGGAAAAAGGGAATTATTCAGGCCTCCCTTCTTTGCTCCTGTCAGGAGAAAAAAGAAAAGTCAAAAGCCAAACCTTAGTAGAATAATTTTATCTATTGTCCTTTGTATCTTCTCTCAGGGTTCCCCATAACCCATCCCAAGTCAAGAACATTTCTCTCTCAAAAAAAAACCCCACCACTTTAAGAAGCTTCACTGTGCATTAGGTGTCATGAAACTGTTTGATGGTTCACAAATGAAATTATTTGGTGATTTAGACCAGACCTTGCTGCTGAAATGTTGGTAAGCTCATACACCAAAACGGAATCTCTGTGTGTTAATATGATTCAGACCAGAACACCTGTATTTAAACAATGTATTTATTAAAGGAGTATTTAGGCTGGGTTTCATTTTTCAGTGATGCAGAGATAAGCAAACAATTTTTTTTCCTCTTAAAACACAGCATATTAGCTTTTCTAATTAATTTGCAATGTTGTTAGAAGACGGTGCTTATGACATATGAGACAAGCATATCTGGGTGCTACTGCTAAGTAGCATCAGTGCCTGAAGTGCAGGCAGAGCAGGAAGAACTGAAATTGGGCAGAATTTAAATTTTTGGTTTTTAATTTTTGTTGTTTTTAAATACTAAAGAAACACTTTTCTCATCTCTACAGCACTAGCTTTATACTTTTTTTTTTTCTGTTTTTCTGTGAGGAGTGTTCTTCTAAAAATCTCCAACCGAAAGGAGAAGGAAGATACTTTTATTGCACAAGGATGATTATCTTGCACCAGTTTGCAGATCTTTTCATACCTAGAGACCAAAGCAAAGGTGAGAAGCCACCAGTAGCTGGGCCACTGGCTACATCCTGCATCTCTTACTCAAGCCAATCTCCAGTCCACCCTGTCGTTATAGCGTTTTGTAGTATAACAGAACCCGTGGGTCAAAATCAAATTAGAACTTCACAGACTGCATCAATAAATATCAAAATGCCAGCTCCTATCCCATCCTACAGATGCCCTACATTTATGACATGGTGTAACAGCTTTTAGTGAACGGAGGGTGAGGGGGGGAACTAAAGGGAAAACAATAGGAGCGGGGTTTGCACAGCAGACAGGAGCCTTCCCACCTGCTTAGTTGCTATCAGCTGGCACAGTTATGTACTATCTGTTACGACTTTGATCACTGTAATTATAGGTTCAGTTACAGTTTGTTTGCATTATTTACAATGTTCCAAACCCTCCGCTGGCCCTTCCAGAAGATTAATGTTTTTGGCAAAATTTTCAGTATATATGTGCAACTTTTAGCAAAGTTTGAATGAACTAAGGCTGAAATTAAACTGTTCTGCACGCTCCCTTTAAAAAATCCTTAGGATGGCTATGGTACACATCAGAGTTGCTTGTTGATTTTATTAATGCCTTGATGCCAGCGTAGCTCTGGGCATCGCACTGTGAGTGCTTCAGGCGCATGGACAATGGTTTGGTGGGTTGCATAGCACCCAGCCTGCGGGGAGACGTGCGGGGCAAGCGCCGGTGCTGAGGGGTGTGTGTAACAGACCGGAGTGGTGTCGGTTCCATCTCAGCCAGCTGGGGTGTGAGATCCAGACCGTGTTTGCCTTCACTGGATGCCTTGTGCAAATTCACACCGCCTGGAGTGTTTCTGCTCACGCTCTTCTTTCCTGGCATCCTTGCTTCTCCTCGGTGCCCACCCTACTGCAGGACCGGGGGCAGGTTACGTTGCAGGCGGCATTTTTCCCTCTAAATTGTGTTTAGCCTTTTTATACTTGGGCAAAACCCTTGACTAGTGCTTGGGCTCTCCCCGCTTCTTTCAGCTAAAACTGAAGGGATTCTTTAAATACTAAAGCTGCGCTTCGGGTTTTCCAAGTTCTAAAAGGGACACTAAAATGATGTTAAACTTGCCTTGCTGCTGTTCCTAAATGTACTGCTCTGTCCCATCTCTGTTTCTCTGGCTTGAATAGCAAGAGCAGACCAGTTTCACTTGCAAGTTCTCACTGAAGAGCACATCATTTTCTTTTTTCCAGAACAGCAGTACTTTTTCCATCATTACAATTGTTAGATTCACCTCATCGTCCTTCTTTCACCCTTTCTAGCATTAAAAATAACAGTAAACCTGAAATGTGTCAGTGAAGCACAGTCTGTTCCTCCATTGTCTCATCAGAGAACTGGGACACAGTTTAGTCCATAATGTCAAAAGTAAGGAAATACAGAAATGGATTTGATGCTTTTAATGATCTCCTGATTTTATTAAATGTTTTTCTCCATTTTTCATGGTAAGTCACAGGTGTTTTAGCATCATTTTCCACACTTTGACATATTTACTGGGTCTGAAGACTATAATTTTATTAATATGACAGATACTGATGAAATAGAAATGTGGAACTTGTGCATGGTATACAGCCAGAAGTGGTACACAAAACTGGCATAGAGATATTGTATATTTATTTAATGAATTTTTGTTTTGATTCTGATAACATCTTGTAAAAAATCAGGGCTAATGCAGTGCTCATGAAATTTTCCACAAATTATCTTGAGGCAAGTATGGAGCAATTGGGTGTTGAAAAAATGTACTGCAGAAACAGCTCTAGACAAGTACAGTCCACATTACTCAGGAAGTTGTAACATGTAAATACTTAAAGTGCATCTTTGAAATATAATGATACATAAATTCCTAGTCTAAGCATCATCAACACAAGGACATTTATTGGCGTGGGTGGAAACATTTTGGAGATAGGGAGCTTGTTTCTTTTTCTCTTTGTTTTGTTAAAGTGAAATATGGCACTAAAAATGCGATGGGCAGCCGGTCTCATCTTGGAGAAATCCAGAAAGCCCTCAGCCTTGTCAATAGACTGTCAATGGTTTTCTCCTGTTGCACCTGGCTGGAAAACAACAACTTTGTCTATGAAAAACCTAAAAATGTCTTTTATTTCTATGTTAGCACCAGATAATTACTTTCACATTTTAAAGAGAAAGTGCAAAACTGCACTTTCCGATGAAAGGAGAAAAGAGAAACGAGATGATGCCGCAATGACCGGTTCTGCAGAAGCACTGGTATTTCCAGGCTGGGGGGGGAATAACAGAATGAGCCTCACTGGCCCATGGGGTCTTCAGCCCCGGCACCCCCCTGCGAGGCCAGCGCAGGCAGCTGGAGCGCCTCTCCTTCAGCCCAGCCCACAGAGCTCTTGGTTAGTTCTCTGAAGTGGAGTATCTCTAGCAGGGAGGCAAGAAGGACAGAGCATGGCTCTGAGGTTGGGACGTTGGCTGGGGAGGTGGGAAAACAGTCTTGATCCTGATGCATCCGACCAGCGCGGGGGCATCCCCTTCCTTCTCATCCCACAAAATCCGCCCTGGCCTGGGAATGCCGTTCATATTTCTGTGGTGTTGTTGCTGTTGTCAAAACTGCGACATTCCTGGGAAACATTCGGTTTAACCAACTGTTATTTTTAGATGGAAAAAAGCTTTCCTGAAAAATGTTTCCACCTGCTGTGCTGAACACATACTCGCTCCTGTGTACAACCCAGTTGTTTTGGAAGGACCGTTCACGGCAGTCGTTATTTGTGAGACCCTTGCCCTGGCCTGGTATGCTGTTATTTTAATTGGGGAAAACAGTAACACAAAACTGAGGGGGCTGTTATGAATTATTTGAGCCCTCCAAGCTGCCACTCACTTAAAAATCAGACCTTTTATAAGACCTCATCTGTACATAACCTACCTAAAGGCTACTCGGGTTGGTTATTGCTTAAAAGGGAGACACAAAGTTATATTAGACTTCTCTGTAAATATTTGCATATATACCCCCATTTGCATGTATACCACACATACACAAAATAGCAGAGGGGGTTTTAGCACTGCCAGGGAACCTTTGCACTTTCTTCAGGGCAACACACGATATGCTACAACACATACACAGGCTTTTTGGGGTGTTATTCCATCACATAAATCACAACACTGAGCTACCACTACAGTACACAGCTTTCCATAAGGCAACGCAGAGTATCCACATCAGGATCAAGGTTGCCAGCTAATCAAAAAAGCAGTTGTTTGCCAAAAAATTTGGCATTTTGTCTTCAAACTTCTCAGCGTTAGTAATGCTGACGACATGTCTGCCAGATTCACAGGAAAAGGAAACTTCCAACACTTGCCTATGGACATTTTTACAGAGACAAAAAGTGTTAATTTGGTTTCTTTTTTAAAAAGTGGAACAGAAGCATACAACAAACGGCTATCATAATTTAAAATATCGCTGTCTTTGTAAGAATGCAGAGCAAAGCCTGCTGATGCCTCGACTGACCTGACAGAAGCCTATTCAGCTAGGAGAGGACCTTTGATGAAAAAAGAGGATAGGAAAGGCATCCCTTTCCATCAGACACCAGCTTGTCAGGAATCCTTTCTCCCACCGGTGCAGCACTAGGTCTGAGTGGGTCACTGCCGCTCGCAAGCCAGCCCAAATCTGGGGGCTTTGCTGATGTGGGCTGACCTCCCACCTCCTCCGCCGAGCACAGCACTGCTCTGGAAAGGAGGGCTGGCAGGGAGAGAGGGGCAATTTAGGCTACTGTAAGACCCTTTTTACAGAGTTGCTTGGTAATGGCAGAAAATACATTCTGATTCAGTATTTACGTTGTTAATTGGATTTATCTGGGAAAATCATTTTGGATTTGGTTTGACAAGGTTTGAATTGCAAAACAAGCTTTGCAACTACATTAATCAAGTCAGCCTGCGATGAGGACGACAGCCTGTTTTGCCACAGTGGGGCTTTTTTGTTGGTAGTCTCAAGCGCCAAAATAAGCAGAAACGACGCGCTTATTCTCTAGGGGCAAGTATAGGCCAGTGTGTTTTCAGTTCACCATCTGAAAGCCTACCCACAAAATGATATAGGTGTAGGCCCCGTCAGAAGCTGAGGGCAGCATTGGAACTCTTGCCGCGTGGGTCCGTGGAGCAGACAGCCATTCTCTCCAGCTGCAGCCCACCTGCGTGGGACAGCTCAGTTTGGACACAGCATCTGCAGGTTGGCAACGTGGCTTCTTTGTTTACTGCCTTTTCAGAGGCCGGCCAACGAGCCTGAACCGCCACAACCCCTGTAGCTTGAGATCCACGACCAAAACTGAAGCACACCTAGAGTGGGGATGCTTGCTCAGGGCTCGCTGGTGCGGCCCAGCCCTGCAGAAGACCCCCGGCAGCTGCAGGCTGCTCCCCACCCCAGCAACCCATACCAGGGCCAGGGGATCGCTCTGGCAGCCATTTCACCCCCATCTGAATGGCTCTGTGCATCTCCCTCCATGACATGCTTGGGAATCTTAGAATCATAGAATTGTCTGGGTTGGAAGAGACCTTTAAGATCGTCGAGCCCAAGCATCAACCTAACAATGCCAAGTCCACCACTAATCCATGTCCCTAAGCACCACGTCTACCTGTCTTGTAAATACCTCCAGGGATGGTGACTCCACCATTTCCCTGGGCAGCCTCTTCCAATGCTTGACAACTCTTTCGGTGAAGAAATTTATCCTTATATCCGTGCCCATGATGTGACAGGTCTGTTCCTGTGTTAGGAAAGTACATAACACCCTCTCTTCTTACCACATTACAATGGAGAGCTGGGGAGCTGGGTCCCATGAGCGCCCCAATAGGAGGTAACAGGGCCCACCCCCACTAGAAAAAATCAGATAATACTACTCTAAAATAATAATAAGCCCTTATGTAAACACTTTTGATGTGAATGTTCACTGACAAGAAAAGGTCTTTGCCAAGGTCCTGTCCTGAACCCCTTAATTAAAGGAGTAGTCCTGTTAATTTCATAAGATTACTTGCCTAAATACGTACCACTCCTGTGAAGAAAGTGGTGTATTATTTAGCCCTAAACAAATTAGACTATGCTAAGCAGATTGACAGGTGAGGAGACCATTAAAAGATGAAAAGGGATCACAGAGTCTGTTTTGTTTTGAATGTTTGTTTGATTATTCTTTACAAGGGTACAGAGTGGAAGACATTCACATTTTGTTTTTATCAAAAGTAATCCAACCCTCTTCTAACCTTCATTTTAGGAGGCTAAATAAGCTGACTTACGGAAATGTCTTTGATTTGCAACTTTCTCTCTGAGAGCGGTTGCCGCACGTCCCCAGGACACTCTGCCTCTGGGAGGCCTGTGTCCCCCAACCATCCTTGCCTGCTCGCTTTCCTGAGTTCCTCCTGTGGTGCAGATACATCCGAGATCATCTGGAAAGCTTCTCCCGCTGAACCCGATAGCCTTCTGGGAGACATCTGTGCTGCTCCAGGCTAAGCTGGATAAGCAGCAGCTAGGAAACAAAACCTCCTTGAGAAGCGTTAGGTACATCGGTGGCAATGTGAAATAAAAATTGGTGAGGGAGCACAATCATTTCTATTTAAATCATGGTTGCAGTTCCTCATAATTTTCTGCCTAAAGGCACATTTTAAAAAAGTTCAGGCAATATTTTTTTTCTGCAGAATCAGCTATAAGGCCTCAACACTGGGGTAGAAATAGAGAAGTCTGCACTCAGCCCAATAGCTGGGTGCCTTCACACGTCCCTATAAATTTTGGGTTTACCTTCATCTGAATGCAAAGTCTTTGAAAACTGTATTTATGCATGGTCATTGATGTTTGTTCATATAAGCACTTGCCAACAACTGCTAAAAGATCTGTGCTCTGCTCTTAACCTTGTTTATCTGCACTCAGGTGCTTAGAGCTCTCAAGCCAGACAGGTCCTACATCCAGATATCTTTGCCAAAAAGCATGCCTTAGAGAAAAAATAGTGTTTGGTTTTTTTCCCCTTCTTGAAATTTTGCCTTTTATTCAGTAAAGAGCAGGGATGTTACTAGCTGGTGGTAGTACATTACCTCTCCTTTATCATCACTGACTGCTCACAGGCTGTCACCTTCCACCAGAGTCCCACGGCATCATATTTTGAAGGCTGAAGTGTTTTTGATGAAGCGGACTTTATAAATATATTTAATAGTTTATTCTAATTAGGCGAGAAACAATGTATCAGATCACTTGTTTCACTAAGGTATGAGCCTCAGAAGCAACTTAGTCAATGATATAAGGATAAAAGCTTTGGTTCCTAAAGAAGCTGACAAATCAAGTCTAAGTTAATGGGAACAAAAGAGATATTTATCTACTTTCCTTTCTGTACAATTACTTTCTGTAATTGTTTGGGCTTTGTTTCAGGCACTTTCTCTGGTAATGAATACTGTCAAGGATGCAATGATAGAGAGCGAGGAACTCTTTCACAGCATATGCTAGTGGTGCTTTTTTTACATATACCAGGCATATCATTTACTGAATGTAGGATTTTAGATTAAAATATAAATTTGGGTACTTTAGGCAATATAAGTAAAAAGCCCTTCAAGGTAACTAAAAGACTCCGTTTTAATTATAGATTTATTATCACAGGTTTATTAAAATAATTCTCAGCAAAATTAATTTTCTTCCAAGAAACAGAACACTGGATTAAAAGAAAAGTAATTCTGAATCATGTGCTAAGATACCCAGTAGTGGTTAAATTTAATCAGTAAGCATTGCGTCTAATGAGTCCACTTGCGGAGCTACCCAATTAATGTATCCTTGTTATGGTGAAGTTAGTCTGAATTAAATGCGTATTACCAAGAAGGAACTAGCTATTTCATCAGCTCTGCTAAGACACTAGGTTTTTTAACCTGTTACTACCTGAAGCTGCTACATAATAATGAAAATATATCTGTCGGTAAAGACAGGAACTTGATATCAAAGACTAAGAGATCTATTTTACTACAAGTATCCAAACAGCAGATAATTTCTCTTAAACAATTACAAGGAAAATTTTCTTTGGTTTATCCTAATTTTTTTAAAAAACAAAACAAAAAGGAAGGAAGAAACACTTGAATGAGTGACTCTGACAAACTAACACTAAAGTAACCCTCTTAATTTAACATTGTTCAATGGGTAGAGTGGCAAAGCAGCTTTGAAACCAGAGTGGGAGAACCAGAAAATTTAAAAATGCTGTAAGCTTTAAATAAAACATAAAAACATTTTGTGTGTATGTGTGTGGGGGGAGGACCATTACACATAAGTCGGTGTTTGATATGTGGCATATAATTACAGGAAGTTTGTAGAAGGTGCCATGATACCTGTCAATTATCAGCAGGCAGAAAATGCAGATAACATACATAATTCATCAGCATACTGCCCTTTGTTGTTAAGCCGACTGATTTAGCTCCGTAACATAATTGCTTATTCAAAACAAGACATTTAAATTCAAATGAAATACTGTTACCTCTTCAAAATGTGTTCAGTTATTATACTGATTCAGATGTATATATATGCCCTGCTAAATGTTAGCAAGGAACACAACTACACAAATTTATATGTGCACACAAATCTGCTGTATTATGAGGAAGAAAAGAGGTGTTATCAACATCAGTCAGCCCTTACATTCTTGCATGAGAGAATCTGTTCACCAATTTGACTTTTAAGAGAAAACATTTAACAATTAAAATTATTTTAATGTTCTTAATATATTTTCTACTTATTCTGCTATTTGTACAAATCATTTTAATAACTGCAAATATACCTTAAAATTGATTAAAAAAATAGTGTAGAGGTCAATTCAGCTTGATTTCTCCTGCTACAGTCTTTAATTGTGCCTGCTTGAAGTCAGATGGATCTTAATAAAAAAGCCACCTATCTAGATAAGGGCTAGCAGTAAGTACTGATCAGATATTGTGTGGATATTGTATACTTTCTTCTGAGCAGGAGTGCCCTCACTTAAAATGAAAAAAGTAAAAAACCCAACATCTACCAAGATTAAAAAAGCGTAACAGAAATACAGTGGTTCTGGCAATTACTAGTATCCATTGCTTGGGTATGAAGAGGCAGGAAAAAATTCCGTGTTTGGAGGGAGACAGATCTGAGATACAATAGAAATTTTTGTACAGTATAAAAAACAAAAGAGGAAATAAATTAACTGCTTGTATTTACTATTTCAGAATATGAGAAGGAGAAGACATATTGTGAAATCAAAAGGATATCAAATAGAAAACTCATAAAGGGAAATGCCGTGTACATAAAAGAAAGGCTTTCGCAGTTGGGAGTTCACTCCCACAAGGTGAGTGGGAGCAAAAAGCCCTTTTGCATAAGTAGGATTTCTACAAAGTTTGAACTGCTATGAGTGATGACTGCGTTCACACCCATATATAAAGGAAGCTGTGAATGTTCTCATTGTGTACAAAGGTCCATGCTACTGTACCGAAGCTGACGCGATCTGATGGATGCATTCCCCTCACGAGGAGGCTGTCTGCACTTGCCTGCGCTGGGTCTGATTCTGGATAGGTGGATGTACTGTGCACCTAGAGTACACTACATCCTGTGTTATTACTAAAGAAGCATAAAAACCTTCCACGAGGCAAATTCTTTTTATCCAGAAGACTACTTTCTGAGGACGAATAACAAAATCTAGTAAATCAGATGACATATAGAGACACATGACATGGAAGTGATCCGAAAAGGAGAAGAAAGGTAGGTAAATGTGCAAGAGATCTGTTCTCTCCTCCTGGGCTGCAGCTAACCAAAGACCCTCACTGGCATCTTAGCCTTGGCCTGTAACCCTTTCCAAGCTCCTGCATTTCCATTACTGGCCTGAATGAAGCCTTGAACAGGAATAAAATCTCTCACAGCTGAAGGGAGAGATGAAATCCTACCAGTTCGGCTTAGTGAAATGCTTTGGGTTAAGTTTTCAAGAGACTGTTGATGGGAATAGCAAAACAAGAAGCGATTAATTACATCCCAGTTTGCACAATTTAGAAAAAGGCAAGACAGGCTGCAAAACTAGCTTTGCAGGAGGAGCTCGGGCTGACTCCCTTCCCCCGCCTCTCAAGACTTCCCTGGAGCCCCAGTACTTTCCTGCCCATCTGCAAGGTGTTTATCCTTGCCATGTGGGTTCTGGAGCCAACTGATTACTCAGTGGCTGGGGCATCCTTCGGCTAGACCTGAGGAGAAGTTGCAGGTACTGCATCTCATTTTGTATTTTATCATCCAAACTCATCTCTGACATAAGATGCTGTCTATTTGTTCTAGCAAATGCAATATTGAATATCCATAATTAAGATCAGGTTTTGGATATGGCACTTTGGTTAGCTGCAAATAAATGAAAATCAATTTGTCAGCATGTAAAACAATACAAAGTGTTGCCATATTTGTGACCAACACATAACATACTCTATTTATCTATCCATAGTAGCATTGCAAAAAGTAAGCAGCGTATTTTGAAGCACATGCAGAATAAAGAGTCATTTCTCGCAAGCAGGTAAAGCTGTACTCAAACATATGTGCTGCATAAACAAAATATTTATTGTACTCACAAATTATCTGTACAACCTAAATGTAAAAATGACTGTACTACTGATTATTTCCCCTGAGTACACATAAAATAGTGCCAAAGGGCAGAACATTACCAGACTAGTTCAACCACACCTCAGGCTTCCCGCAGGCTCACAGGGACAATGATCTCCATACATTTATTTGTCTTTGTTGCCCTTTCTCTCACCCTTGGTGATTACTTCACACACACGGCCACTACGTGGGAACAAGATGGCAGGAATATGAGGACTGCAAGAGTTGGAAAGCAGCTGCAGTGTGGAACGGGCAGAGGTCATTGTCCCTCTGTAGTAAGATGGAGTTACCCAAATATGTGGACAATGATCAAACAGCAGTGAGGGTAAAGATGCTGGGAGGCTGAGAAAATGAAGGAAAAGAGAAGCTTGGGGAGGTCCTTGCTTAAGTTTTGCCACCAACCTATAGAGAAGGACACTTTGGCTGTGCTTGATGGTGTTTTATTTACCTAAGGTCAGCTGGCTGATTTTTGTTATGCTTCTGTTTGCACCTCCAAAAGCCTTCTGAAGGGTGAATGTGTTCCTTTCACAGGCACTAGGCTCTGTTGGGTGATGCAGCTGCTGCTATTGTCCAAAGCAACTAACTCAGGATCCACTTAACAAGACACAGACTCACAGAATGGCAGGGGTTGGAAGGCACCTTCAGAGATCTTCCCCCGCTGCCAAAGCTGGTTCACCTACAGAAGGTTGAACAGGAATGCATCCAGGCAGGTTTTGATTATCTCCAGAGAAGGAGACGCTACAACCTCTTGGGGCAGCCTGCTCCAGTGCTGTCACCCTCAAAGTAAAGAAGTTTTCCTCATGTTCAGATGGAATTTCCTGTGTTCCAGCTTGTGCCCATTACCCCTTGTCCTGTTGCTGGGCAGCACCAAAAAGTCTGGACCCATCCTCTTGACAGCCGCCCTTTAGATACTTATAAGCATTGATAAGATCCCCTCTCAGACTTCTCTTCTCCAGGCTAAACAGACACAGTTACCAGCCTTTCCTCATAAGAGAGGTGCTCTAGTCCCCTGATCATCTTTGTAGCCCTCTGCTGGACTCTCTCCAGTAGTTCCCTGTCCTTCTTGAACTGGGGAGCCCAGAACTGGACACAGTACTCCAGATGTGGCCTCACCAGGGCAGAGTAGAGGGAGAGGATAACCTCCCTTGACCTGCTGGCCACACTCTTTTTGATGCACCCCAAGAGACCATTGGCCTTCTTGGCCACAAGGGCGCATTGACTGTCTACTGCCTACAATCCAATGACTGTAGTAGAACCTGACACATATTGCCAAAATATCTCTCCCAATTTGGGACTGTAAACACCTAGTTTCTTTAAACTGGTAGTTCATAACTCATTCTTGTTTACACATTTTAAAGCAAATTTGACAATGAAGGATAAAGAAAAATACTTCCCTTGCCCTTCCCCCAACACCACCATCATAATTGGAGGGTTTGGGGCTTAGTACTAGCTGGAGATAATGTATGTAGTAGGGTATTAAACAAAGGGGAGGATGCAGAGGAAACACAAAACAACCAGCTCTAGAAATGTAAAAGATGACCTTTGGGGAGCAGGAAAAAAAAAGTTTATCTCCTAAAATACAGCATTTGGTCATTTACCAATGCTTCTACTCATGCATACCAGGAAAAGTTACTTTTAGGTCTAGATGAATGTAAAGTCTTTGCAAGACGTAAAGGCAGTCAGACCAGTGATTTTTGAGGAACAAGCTGGAATGAAAGTTTATTCTTTTTATTGCTGACCTATTTAGGATGGGTTTTGAGCGTGGACAGAAACTTCTGTCATTCACTAAAGGTGTCCCCATTGGATAGCAGTCACGGAGTATGCCTAAGCCAGGACGGCATGTCATTTATAGAAATGGTGATGTTTATAGCTACGCCGTGTTGTTACTAAAAGAAAAAGCACAACTGAATATAAATTTTAAAGCAATATGGGAAATTTGATGCTTTATGGCACAAATAGTTCTTTACAGGCAAAACTGCGTAACACACTAGTCATAAAAAAATGAGGATTTGTTCTGTGTGGAGAGTTAAATCAAGAATTGTAAATAAAGAAGACACATTTTCTTTGAACGTATCATGACAGGCACTTTATTTACAGTGTCACATTCTGGAACAGGTCAGAGACCATGTTTTCTATTAAACACTTCACAAATTCTTACCAAATTCTTGACATAAATAGTTGATATCCATGCAATATCATATTCTTTACAAGTTCAAATTGATACCAAACATCAAGTGATGTTCATATGGCTTGAAGATGAATATAGAAATCAAAACTAAAACACATTAAAGTGACAAACCTGAGTAACTGCTCTAAAATATTGCATATGTATAATATATGTAATGTTCACAATCAGTATAAAGATACGACTAGCAGAGCCAAACTCACAGGGTTTGCCGAAAGAGTGTTGTTGGTTTTGGGTCTCCCAGCAAAGTTATTGTCAAGGACTACGGCAGTCTCTGTTCAACTGTCATTTTGGACAAAATACAGGTCACAATCCCAGTCACTCAGATGCAGGACAAAGGCCTTTAATTCTCCAGTATGCAGTGGTCTGCTGGCAGCTGAGTAACAGGTATTAAGATAGCTAGACGCAGACACATTCTAGGCACTTATCATTTTTCAGATTAGTTAAAGTAGCAGCTGCTTTTTATTACAAAGTTTTCAGATGCAGAACCTCAGATGGCATAAATTACCAAATCCATTGAAGTCGACTAGAACTATGATAATTTACACCAGATGAGAATCTAAACTATCATTGGAGATACAGCCTCACGACAGGAATCTTAAATGAGAAATGCTGCCTAGTGGATATAGCAAAAAGTCTGGAAAATCATTTGATCTGATTGTGTCAGTCAGCCCATATGTTAAAAGCAAGGTGTGACAGTCTGGGGAATGCCTGCCAGTTTGTGGATATGATTTCATTGTAATTTAACGTGCAGATTAGACTCACCATTTTGTAGCAGAAACAAGATTATATCTATGGAGCTGAAAGAGCCTCCGAGAGTACCTCAGCCAGCAATACTTTCAGCCTGGAAGAGCAATTAGATTGCTGCTACAAAGAACTAACTGTTATCACAGCACTTTGACATAAGCCTGGTGTGTATCCCAGGAAAATCTCTGCAGAAGTCTGAAAGACTTGGGCTCTTTCAGAAGAGAAACCTCCTTCAATGCAAAGACAGAAAGCAGAACTGGGGGAAAGAAGGTGGAGAAGGTTTTGCCTCCTTTGCCCACAGCCACAGATCAAAATTTCGTTCTTCAGGTGCCCACGAGAACGGGGGAAATGACGGTCAAGTGTAGTGGTGCGTAGACCTGCAAATGCTGTGCTGCTTTGCAAGGTCTCTCCTTGTGACTTTGTTGAAGCACAAACAATAGCACCTGAGACACAAGATTCCACTAGGAGGTGGCAAAAATCAATGGTGGAGTGTGAGGTACTAAGCCATCGTCTCATGACAGCTGTATTTTGGAGCCTCCTGTCTCAGTGAGAGTTGCCGGGCAGAGTCTTTACCATGGAGGGGACACACAAAAAGCCAAAGTTAAAGATGGTTCTTAAAAGCACTCAGTCCAAAACTGGGGCGCTCAAGGCATGGAAACATAGGACCACCCACCTGAAAGGTTCAGGCGTATGATGTAAGGCCTACTCAGAAATTTGATGCTTTGCTTACCTGTAGATTTCCAGAGTACTTTAAGTATAATCAAACAGCTATCTGATGCAAAGAAGGGTGAGGAAGGAGTGACACATCACACATACTCCTCAATGAGTGGTGACCAGTGAAACTACAAAGAACATGCAAGGCAGTCTGATGAGAACATAAAAGATAAAAACTACCATTAAAAGAGAATAAAGAATCTTCTCAGTAGTAAAATACTGTTTGTGAGCTTAGTGAGAAACTGGCTTCATCTGAACAGAGGTTAAGCCCTGGAGGTACTGATACCAAGGGCAGCCACTAGCACAGCTCCCTCGTCCTGGTCAGTGCCGCAACGACAAGGTGACCAGTGCTACCTACTACTTCCATGACACTACTGTGCCTCTTCCTTCTCTTAATTTCTTGAGGTCATGCAATTTATTAGCTTCTTCAACAAAGGACAGGAAAACACAGGGTCCTTCGTGATACTTTTTTTTTCCTTTTAAACACATCCCTTCCTTATCAGTATCAAAGTAATTAAAGAAGCTGTGAGACTTGCATAGGATACCAAGGCAAACTCTGCACCAAAAAGCTGTTGAGAAGAATTGTTATCAGGTATAAGGTTTCAGCTTGGAGGAAGCCTAACAGAAAAATTCAGATGATCAGTCATAAAGAAAAATGAGTGGCAACAGAAACACAAATGTCCAATTCTTGTTAGGGACTACTTGGAATGCTGATCTCATTCAAACATGCTCCCCAACTTATTTTAAATTTCTTACGTAATTATATTCTGTTTTCAAGTTCTTGTCACTGCATAGAGGTCCCTTTTGTATAAGTTCATATTCAGGTCGAGTTCAGAGAGGCTTCATAGCCATCAGAGACAAGACATTGTCCTTCTGCCAATGTGGTTTTGCCCCAAGCTGCAAAGAAGGCTGAAGTAGCCATTGTAAGGGGTACTTGCATTTTTTATTACTTGCAGAAATGAAGTTTTCAGCCAAGCAAGGATATCATTTTAGTTTTCTATGCACAAAGAGGGAATCGGTTGTAAAGAATGATAAGCTGATGTTACTAATTGCTTCTGCACTTTTTATTTGAAGAACGAAATACCACTTTACAAACAGCACCCAAACACAAGTTTAAAGTTTTGGACAAACTAAAAAAATCATCTGTCAATATGGACATACCCTTGGTGCGTTTAAAATCATACAGGCATACAAGAGTTAATGCATGAGCTAAGACTCTTAATCCAAAACAGTATTCCACCTTCTGTATATGACCACAAACTTATATAGTAGCACAGAATCACCAGATACACTGCTAATTCACAAGACTCTTGCTCAGAAACTGGAATAAACAAGAAAAAGGATTCCTAAAATTCCACGTGTGGCTGCCTATCCTCTGTGTTCATCTTTAGAACACGCTTTTATGCAGTCTGGATCCCTTGCCACACTATACCATTTACAGATGATTATGCCCTTTCTTAAACTGCTGCAGCTGCACTGAACCTCCAGTACAAATGTTAGCATCCATAGCCAAAAAAATGGATCATGAGGTAAGCCCATAGTAGAGCTGACGGAAGAACCAAAACCACCTCAAGTCCCCATCAATGGTAAGGCTAGAACATCCACTGTGACCATCTGGGCTGATCTGTTTTGTCATAGAAGTCCCTAAGATCTCCTGAACCACTGCTGAGTTCAGCTAGAACATATCTTTTAAGACAGACATCTCTTGAGGTTAAAACTACCAGAGATGGAAAACCCATTATACTTTTCATTAAACTGTTCCAATGGTGAACTGCTCATTATTAAGGGAAAATTGTAGCAATTGGTTCTAGTCTGATTTTTTCAGCTTCAACATCCAGCAACAGGATCCTGTTATGTCTCTGTCAGCTAGATGGAAAAGCCAGGTATTAAGTTTCTATTTCATTGCAGATACTTTTGGACGACAGTCAATACACTTTTCTGGTTGATAAACCAAACAAAAAAAACTTCCTTGTATCACACCATATGAATCAAAATATTTTTCTGGCTCTTCTCTCACCCCTTTCTGTCTACCCACAGTCTTCTTGAATCCTAGGCTGGACAAAGCAAATTCCAGCAAAAATTTTTTCAGTGCCAAACACAGAACTAGTATTGTCTCTGTAGTCCCCAGAAATTTCTCTGTATAGCCAAGAATTACATGAGGTGTTTTGACCAAAACATTGTATTTAGGAGTTCATTCATTGTTACCTTCCTCAACAAATCTCTCTGCACCTCTTCATTCCTCCTCCAAATCCCCAAATAAAAACTTTGTTAACAGAAGAAAAATTTCAAACAGCATTTTCAGACCTTCTTAGGTCCAGCAAAACACAAATTTCTGAAGATGAAAAAGGCAACAGCAGCATTAACTTTGCCATAATGTGACTGATGGTTAGACTATGGGAATTATCTGCAGATGTGGTTTTATTCCCTTATTGGTTGCCGGTGACACCAAGCTGTGTGGTGTGGCTGACATGCTGGAGGGAAGGGATGCCATCCAGGGGGATCTGGACAGGCTGGAGAGGTGGGCATGTGTGAACCTCATGAAATTCAACAAGGCCAAGTGGCAGGTCCTGCACCTGGGTCGGGGCAATCCCAAGCACAAATACAGGCTGGGCAGAGAATGGATTGAGAGCAGCCCTGCAGAGAAGAACTTGGGGGTGCTGATTGATGAGAAGCTCAACATGAGCCGGCAATGTGCGCTTGCAGCCCAAAAAGCCAACAGCGTCCTGGGCTGCATCAAAAGAAGTGTGGCCAGCAGGTTGAGAGAGGGGATTTTCCCCTCCTACTCATGAGACCCCACTTGGAGTACTGCATCCAGCTCTGGAGTCCCCAACATAAGAAGGACATGGACCTGTTGGAGCGGGTGCAGAAGATGGCCAGGAAGATGATTAGAGGGCTGGAGCACCTCTTCTAAGAAGACAGGTTGAGAGAGTTGGGGTTGTTCAGCCTGGAGAAGAGAGGCTCCGGGGAGACCTTATAGCAACTGTCCAGTACCTAAAAGGGGCCTACAAGAAAGCTGGAAGGGGACTTTTTACAAAGGCATGCAGTGATAGGATGAGGGGGAATGCTTTTAAACTTAAAGAGGGTAAATTTAGATTAGATATTATGAAGAAATTTTTTACGTTGTGGGTGAGACGCTGGCACAGGTTGCCCAGAGAAGCTGCAGATGCCCCCTCCCTGGAAGTGTTCAAGGCCAGGCTGGATGGGGCTTTGCGCAGCCTGGTCTAGTGGGAGGTGTCCCTCCCCACGGCAGGGGGTTGGAACTTGATGATCTTTAAGATCCTTTCCAACAGCTGTATCAATAGACTTGTTCAGAAATGATCTGGATCAACATTTTAGAGCTCTGACTCTTGATACTAGTGAAGCTGGGAGAGACAAAGAAGAATGAGTACACAGAAAGAATAAGACATACTTTCTTGCTGGGCCCCACTAGTTTTAAGGCTGCCTTGCATAAGTTGGGCCAGTTAGAGAGCCAAAAGATTGCGTGTCATGGGGATTGTCTTCTTAGGGGAAAAACACGGTCTGCAAACTTGCTGATGATCAGATTATAGTGTAGTCGTGAATGCTGGCAAATACACATACATGTGAAAAGGCTATGCAAGGCAAAGAAAGGGTAACAGAAGTAGTGATGAATCTATGGCATAAGACATATTTTAAAAGACAGGCTAAAGGTTCAAAAGTAGAGTAAGTCTATAGCAGGAGGGTGTTCTAGCACTACTCTGAGATGCCAAAATGAAGTTGTGTAAGCATGTAACGTAACTGAATGCTTTCAAGATGATCAGAGCCATGATACACAAGGAAACCCAGGAAAAAAAAAAAAAGGAGGCTTAATCTCCCCTAAAACAAAAGGCTGTGTTTGCTAGGTAATTTTATTTTGAGAACACCTTGCTCAACTGACCTTCAGTGGTTCCAAATCTGGGTGTTTTCTCCATTCTTGAGCTCTGATATTTGGAGGGCAGAACAAATGTATAGGTAAAAAGGACAGTCTGCTTTTACTGTTCACAGATATATTGCTTAATAGTTAGCCACAAAACACTTTTCTGCTTGCACCCAACTTATTAAGTAAAGTCATCTGGAGTGCATCAATGACTTATCTTTGTTGCTTATTACATTCCCAATCTTTTTAGGTCATCTATGAGTATCATTAATAATTTTGTACAATCTTTGATGTAATTTAAAACAAGTACTAGATAACACATGGAGAAAAGCAATTCCTAAAATAACCCTAATATGAATATACTTGCTCAGTTAGAATCCTCCATTTACTATTTTGTTTTTGGCAGTCAGTTAACCAATATTCTACTAATTAACAGGTCATATTGATTAAATTAGCATGACACATTGTGCTGGTTTGAGCGACATATGACTAATTTCTCTTCTAATACTTGGGAAGACTGCACTTTTAGAAGACTCCTGTGTCTGAATTTGTGAAAATATTTACTTTACAGCCAGCTATGGTTTGTGTGTCTCAAGGTCTCAGTGTTTTCGAGCTTGCCAGGTGCAGGAATGAGGAGGAGCAAGACACGGGCACTTGACCCAAGCTGGCCAACAGGATTATTTCATACCGTGAAAGTCACATTCAAAATAAACCAGAAAGTTTGCTGCAAAGTTCTCTCTCTCCCTTGATGGCTGCCATCCTGAGAACTTCTTGCCCCGGTGCCAGACCCCTGAGCCCTTCCTTTCCTCCCAAAGCTGTAGCGCTCGCAGTGTCTGACATTTACTGTCCACTGCTGGGAGTAGACAGCTCCCTGCTGATATAATTGACTGAATATTATCTTTGTATATTCTGTATTGGTATCAGGATCAATATTGGTTCTTTAGTGCTATTAATGTTAATTACCTAGTCTTATTCTATTAAATCTGTTTATATTTCAACCACCGGGTTTCCTTGTTTTTTCCTGATTCCCCTTCCTGGGTGGGGAGGGGTCATTGGGTGATAGAATGATTGTCTAAACAACAATAAATTGTTATGGGTTTCTCAAACCATAATACACATAAAAAGTGTCATGCAGTGGTAAGTCAAAATGTTGTAAGAAGTCTAAGTATTCCATAAACACTATTGTTATGCAAACGCTACATTTTTTATCAAGTGTGCTGTTCAACAAAACTGTAGTCAGATCTGTTTTTCATACACCCACACTGACCAACATTAGTTCTACCGCTTTCCTTTAATAGCTTACCTATCAGTTATGCATTTTTGCCTACAAGGATACTAGCCAATAATCATCTGGATTGTCCTCTCTACCCTTTTTACTGGCAGTACTTTAAACTTTGCCACAGCTTCTGGATTGTCTTTCCCAGTTTCAAATTTATTGAAAACAGACAGTAGCAATACAGATAGCTGTTTGGTGAGTTTGAATATAAACACTGAATTAAAGTTATCTGAATGTGTTACTTTAAACCTAGCTTTGATGGCTAACCTGCTCCCGAGTTACTGCTGGAATAGGATGTGTTTTCTCACCCTGTGAAGTGATAGAATTTTGGGGGTTACCTGTATGCTTCAAACACAGAAAAAAATATATGTAATTATTCAGTCTTTTGTGTTTTACTATCAACATTTCCATCATTTCTATAGATTCGTATGATTCTTAGGACAAACATAACCCTCCCTAAACATACCACTTCTAGCTGTGAGGGCAGCAAGGGACATGAATGATGCTGTGTTCTTTGCAGACGTAATTGCCATTTACAGCACTGACTCACGGGAAGTAGTAACTCTACATAAAATATTCCATCAGACTGGCTGATGTGTTATCCCAAGATGGTGTGTTGAGGCAATAAAGAGCAGTCACTGTTCTCAGCATCTGTTGAAAGGGCAGAGTCAGCTTAAAATCTAGCCAACTTTCAAAAGTTAGTTAAAAGCAGTTCTATGTTTTCCTACACATCTCCTAAATAACTTGTGAAGCTTACTTACAGAAACATGTCTTTCCTGCTATGTGACAGATGCACACAAGAGAAGGAACTGACTTAAACAAAACCAGTGAAGTTAGCCACAGATAAAAGTGCAGGCAGAGTAACCAGAGAATTGTTTTTGTTCAGCATTACTTGCAACAGCTGGCATGACTCAGTGAGAGAGGTGTAGTTACGTTGACTCTGCTCCTTTCAGGAAGAAGTGACCTGTAGAAAGACATGAAGCAACAAGCTATTATTCAATCCACCTTCATTCTGTCAGACCATAACTTCCCATATAAAGGATTTCTGCAAGAACATCACAACACGCAACAACAAAAAATACTTATTAGACTAAGTTTATCAACAGTTTATACCTGGGACAGCAGAGGACTAACTCACATCTAGAATTTCCATCTATATTCCCCTCTTTATTCCCATTCACCCCACACCTTTCTTCTTTATATGCAGACAGTAGAACCTTCATCTTGTCTAGGAACTGTCATTCTTAATTTTTTTCCAAGTAAACTTGGGAAGAAGATTTTAACTATCTTTGCACTACAGTTGAGCATAAAAGGCTAGCAGTATTTGTATTTTTTAAGTACACTTCACACAAAATTATGGTTGTTATGGGGCTAGTCAGAATCACCACTGTCTATTAGTATTTATACCATTATGCTTTCACTCATCATGGTAAGTTCTATACAAATGATACCACAAAAACTCTCGGTGAGATCAGCATAAGTCAAAGTAGTAAATGTTGCGTAACGTTCACTCTGCAGATGCTGAAGTGTATTCTCATCTGGACTGTAGTCTGAAACATGATTTTTCAGTTCTCAAGCTACTTTCAAACAGTTGTCTTCTGAATGCTAATTTCAATATCGCGTTGGCAGACCCATACAGAGCATGTCATGAATGTTGCTATGGTTATACTCTCCATTTAGTAAACGGTATGAAATAAATGCATATTCAATGGCAATAATACAACTTAAACTAATCCCCAGGTACTCTTTAAATGGCTCTTCTTCATTTACACTTCTTAAAATCTGAGTAAGCAGAGATTGCAGTTTTCACTTCCAAGTTGCCAGTATAGGGAACACCTATAACATTTAAGAAGTGCTGGCTTTTTCACTCCTAAGACCATCACTGGAGACACAGCAAGAGATTCTGAGCAAAGGGAAAAAGTTGCCTTCTTCCCCTTAGCAGATGTGGTGACTGCGACTCATGAGCACCAGATGGAGGTTGTCACCACAGCTTCAATTATTGGGAGAGGAAACTGCAACTTTTGCAAGGCCCAGAGCTATTTTAGGAGGATTTTCCTGATGCTAGAATCAGTCCAGGGTGGATCCAATTTCCCTGGCAGTAAATGCCATTTAGAGGGTGGAGTTGGCAAGGGACTGGGTTTATACATTCATCCTTCAAATCTTACTCCCATTAGTTCTGCCCTTCTCTTCCTCAGTTCTTCCACTCCTAACTCATATCTTAGCGACTTCTCATTTTCTTTTTAAAGAAAAGATCTCTAGCTTTCCTAGTGAACTTCATAAGCAGCCATTCAACGGCAGCCAGTAAATTTTGGTGTTAAAAAACAAAAATCAAAGCCTTTATGCTTGCAGAGATAAGTGGGAAAGTGAGAGTAGGGTGCAAACCAACTCAGCACTAGTTGTCCGAGTGCGCATATGGAGAGCTTTGGTGCCTGCGCTGCTGCCCTGAGCACAGTGAAAACCGTGCTCAGGCTTCGCTGCTGATGCTGCTCAGAACCACTGAAACCACAGAAGAACAAGGTGATTTTTGTGCTGTCTGTAACAAAGCTCTGAGAAGCACGTATTGAAACTACTAACCGGGAAGCAGTTCTGAGTTAGGGTGCTGGAGAGATTCTTCCATCTGCTCAGATTGGGGGAGCAATAACACAGCGTCACTCCAACTGGATGAACTCAGGGGCTCCATCGAGACCTGTCCCTGCCCAGAGGCTCCATTTTTTGGAACCACTAAAAAAATGCATGAACACACCAGAACAGCTTTTCACCCCTCCTGTTTGTGGATCACAACATCCGCAGGATGAGTGATGGTGACATCTGCCTAAGCTCGCAGGCACAGTATCTGACACAGTATCTCCTGCAGCGTTTGAACCATGCCACACACGGTGCCTATCTATTCCCTCGGAAGGACCTCAACACAGCCCAGCAGAGGACAGTGTCTAGCAATAAGACAGCTGTCCCATGAGTTCTGCCTAATTTACTGAAGCAAAGAAGCATGCATACGTATTAAGTATCAAGGGGTCCCTTCCCTTTCAGCAGTAAAACTGCCAAATTCTTGCAACTCCTAATACCCCCCTGGAAGAGGCTCAAAGCACTAACTTTCCGGAAATATAAGAGTACATTGTACCACTGTTATTCCAAGTGGCCAAGTGCAGCAGAGGCGTATCTCTCAGCTCATCTTAATCCCTGGAGCACAAAAGAGGAAAAAGAAGAATGCTCTCCCTTTCTATTCAGAGCAACTTCAAAAGTTAGATGTTGTTATTCAGAGCAACTTGAAATGTTAGATGTTGTTTAGCGACAGATCAGCAGAGGGAAAAAAAAAATAAAATCCCTGCTCCGAGTAAGGGATTCCAGTGAAACCTTTGAAGCTACTAAAGTAGAAGGAAGTTCTGATTTCTCTGACAAAATTGGACCGCAGAGCTCTAACCACAGCTCATCTCTATCTTCTGAATTTGATTACGAGGCTTAGCTTGAGATATTAGCTCTGGTGCAATTTCCAAGACTACAGGACAGGAAGAATAGGAATAAGGAAGGTAAGCAGATGGAAAGTTTATGGGGCATTAGTCAGGCCAGAGGAGTACAGTGTACAATGACCTGGCAGCACCGAAGTCTGGTCAAAGGAAGATGTGAAAGAGAAAGAACGGATAGAAACAGGCAAGTAGACAATGAAAATGCTTACAGTTGGGGTATAAAATAAAGGTGAAAGTGTATCAGCCTCACCCAAGATATACGTTGGTAACCTGTGTTTAACTTTGAAAGGTGACTGCTCCAAATGGATGCAGTATTCCACAGCTCAGTCACTCGGTGTTGCAGGAAAAACTTGGTAAAACAAGCACACTGGGGCTACTAACTGGGGCTTGGGCTACAAAATTTCAAATACTGTCTAAAGCCCTGTGCCAAATGCCCAAGTTTTACTTAGTTAAACCAAACCTGCAAAAGTACTTAAATGACACTTTGCTTAAGGATGGAGTTGACACCAAATACTGCTATACAGATACAAATAGAAGATGAAATCTGGGTGGGGTGGGGTGGGAGGGAAACCCTGAAAACGACTCCCCAAAATGTTCTATCTTCACACTTTATTGTCTTTAGCATTATTCCTCAGTGCATAGTCCTCTTTGACCAAACGAAGCTTAACCAGATGGCACAGCATCATTTTTCTGCCATACAGAAAAATCTCAGTCACTAGTTTCATAGGTCGCCTGAATTATACAGAATCCCTCATATTCAGAGTACTGCCTTTTAAGTTTGTCTCTGATACAACCCAAGAAAAAGAGTTGTCTGTAAACCCTGACTGGGTGTTTCAGTCCCAGCAAAGCTACAGGCAGGTTTGCAATATCGTTCAAATACTTGTCAACTAAGAATTTAAGTACCAGTAGGAATCAAATTTTAAATAGACTGTTAAGAAAAAAATCTTGAAGTCCAGCTCAGTTTCCTCAACTTGCTAAATGCAGTGACCGGTGTTAGGGGAAGCAGACATCATACCCGAGCTCTTTGAAAGAATGCCAGTTTAAACAAGAACCATTTAAGTGTTGCTTAGCTATCTCTGCCTTTCCTCTGCCTCCATACTTTCTGCACGTCCTCAGTTATAATTTATAAAGGCAGAAGAGTTCAGAGAAGACTGGCAAATATCCGAAGCAATGGCTGGCCAGTTAGCTATACTTTCCTCTTCCTTGCACCACTGTCTTGGCTGTGCTGGTAGAGACAAGAAGGCACCAGCACAGCATGGGTCCTACTGATACGCACCACCTCTCTACAGTGTGTAGGCAGGAGCTTGAGCTTTAGGCATATTTAAGCTGTTCCCTTGTAAGTACAGCTCTCTTGCCGTCATGAATTAATCTGGACTTGAATGCATCTTCTTGAAATGGGAGAAACAGGGTTTGGGGGAGGTTTGGATTTGTTTTGTTTTGGTTTGGTTTTTTCCTTTTTTTTTTTTTTCTTGAAAGCCATTCTACCAGCACTTAGCATCCTAGGAAATGCACTTCTGAGAATTTTAGTATATATTGTTTCTCCTTCTTTGCCATGGGTGAAAATCTGGGTAAGCAATGCCTTTTGTTCCTGACATTCACGGATTGAGGTCTGCATGCCCTTCTTCATGCAGAGTTTCTGCCCAAGAATTATTATGCTGCCTGCCATGACAAAGTAGTTATTTGGTTTAATGCAAGGAAGTCTAAAGTAAAGTGCAGTTTAAAGGGAGGAAGCATGAGAAGATGAAAAGGAGGTTTGTTAGTATAGGGTGCTTATCCACAAGAAGGCATTCCAATAATGTTTCATTTTAGACCACCAGTCCACTTCACTTTCTGTACACTCTATGTGCTGAGGTGTCCCTATATGTGCTGGTAGACCAATCGGCGGCATTTTGCACCTGATTAACTTCTGAACTGGCTTATCACATTTTTGGTGGAGGTCATCTGACCAGAAGAGGACAAAGATTTAAGGAATCTTTTTTTTTTTTTTAACCACTTTACCACAATTAAGTGTGTGTACTTGAAGTAACAACAGAAAATACCGATATAAAAGTTATTTTAAAACCTGAAGTTTTCATCAAATTTGCTTTTATTTCAATATCAGAGAAACATAATCCTTTAAAAATAACATTTACAAAATCTTGTGAGAGGAATAACACTGTTTTTACTTTGAGCGTTCATGAATTCTGCAACTCAGATCAATAGAAGGTCACAACAAACCCAGAGGGATGTCAAATCTAGATTCCTCTCAGAGACAGCATTTTCTGCTTTTGATTTTTTGCAAATGGTAAGTGGATAAGTTAAAACTCTGAAGAAAGGTGAGTCACTCTTACTCCTCTATTCCAAGATTTTGAAATTCTCAACCCTCTAAATCAGTTCGACACGTTTAATTTTAAGAAGTCACTTGCACATTATCATTTTACTTGCAACAGTGATGCTTTTATCCCTAGCATCTTGGTAGTGAGCTAAACTGTCCCAACAGATATCCCAACACAGGGCTCCTTATAAGGAAGAAATAATTCATTCCCAGGGTCTATTCTCAATAAATGTAAACTGAATGTGCTCATTCCTCGAGGAAATACAGAGCAGCATTAATTCACACAGCTCTGGGACTCTGGCACACACAATGCCCTCCCCTTCAGTCCATCTCAGAATGACTTCATACGCCAAGTATCAAGCCACAAAAAGGCAGAGGACACAGAAATGAATGTCAAGAGGATTTAGCTCAAATTAAGATGTTTGTCTCTCTTCATTATTTTAGAATACTGGTAAAGCACGCTTAGTATTTTAAGTACATTTTCCTAACAGCTTTTAGATTCTAGCCTCTGACTCCACTTTTGGAATCATCATGGAATTTAATTAGAACAAAAAGCTGGACTTTGAAAGGGCTCATTCAGTGTTGCTGGTTTATTTTCACTTTAACAGAGAGACTCTAAAGAGCTGGCAATATTTATCCTAGAGTATTTGATTTAAAAGGCTAGTAAAAGGCAAATGTTCTTTTTTTAACTCTTTAAATTAAAAATAGTTTCTGAACATAATGAAGGAAACCATTTTAAGAAAACATTGTAAAACCAAAGATACTGACCAACTACACTATTTTCTTCATTGACCAATCTTAAGATGATAACTTCATTGACACTCATCACTACTATCCATTTTTCCTGTATTTCAATTTCCAGAGTCACTACATGGCAAAGGGCAATGACATTCACTACCTTTACCTACAGCAGTGTTTTTCAGGCTTTCATGTGGTAAATGTTAGAATGCTTTTGGTATCTATAAGACCTATAGCTTTGTTATAAGAACTGAAGTGCCCAGTTATTTAAAAAAGGCTTAAAGAAACAGGACAAAAAAGACTCGGTTTAGCGTTGTAAATTCAGCTGTATCAGTAGGCCCATCAGTCTTTCTTCTATTTGATTATTTTAGTGCTGTCACCGCAAATAATTTCTCTTGTGGTTTTGTTTTTTTTTCTTAAAGCTCTAGCTCTGAGAACTCTCTAGTCTCCCTTCCCAAGTTTCCTCCTCTCCATCCCTGACCCCCCACCCTCCCAGCATTTAGAAATATTTTATGCAGCGCATGAATCCAGATTCTTGTTCAGCAGGAATGCTGAGTCTCATCTTTCCAGATAAGTTTTAACCACCAGCGTGACTCGTGTTGGCCAGCATTAGGTTGTCTGCCATCCATTTTTCTACATTTAGACCATTGTTTGCTTCATACAAAGACAACTGTGCAGCTGTATGCGATCTTTCTTTTAAACTAGCACAACTGGTAGGATGCTCAAGTGTATGTAAGTATGTTCTACTGGAATGAGCAAAAATGACTGCAAGTGGCCTAACGTTTTGAAACATTATTAAGAAGGAATTTCATGAAGTGGAGGATATTTTTCCAAGCAGCTCATAGAATAGCCATTGATTACGTGCAGGAACTTAACCAAGTCTAGGATGCTGTTTTGCATCCATTCCTTCCCCTCCACCTAACTCTGCAATACAGACCTCCCAAAACTGTGAGGCAGAAAAAGAGGAAAGGAATGCTCATATCAGCAGGTCTTTCCACAAGAAGAACATCCACTGAAAGAAAAACTAACTAGAAATTAAAATCCAGTTTGGGTATGGCTTTAACACATTTTAATTTCTTCCCTGAAGTTAACATATCTTCCCATTTGCTTTCAGAAAGTTAAAGGAACTCAAGGGGCAATACTGGCAGGACAAAGGAACTTCAGCCTCAGATGATAATTTGCAAGCCGTTATGGTGCTACACCAGTGCAGCAGGAGCCCAAGGAGAAGCACACCTGGTGCTCACGGCGGAATATCAAGAGCAAAGATGCCATTACCACTTCAGGGGCTCCCTAGCTCAGAAACAAAAAAGCTTCACCAGCATGCTGTGCAGCTATTAATATTCATAGACTTAATGGGAAGTAACTATTCCTGCTGAGTGGTAGATGGATGAAAGAGGTGGATCTATGAGCTTTCCCGCCTGCTTTTCTCTGGGATTTCTTAAGTGAATTTAGTAATTTCTGCCCAGACATGAAAAGACAGAAGAACGACTAAGTTGAGTTAACTGACACATGGGCTGCTTCTGCTTATTATGGATGTTTTCTTGTTCCTTGCCATTCCTCTCACTCTTCTTATTTCTCAATTTTTAATGTTAAGTTTCCTTACTATGACAGGAATTCTTCTTCCAGTGGCATCAGTGTGTTATTTTTATGGCAGCAGGTGGCTAAGACCTGGTAATGAACAGCCATTACCCATTTTAGAGGAGCATTTTTACTGACCTCCTAGACACTTGTTTAAAACAGAAATAGCGCTAGCACAACATAGAAGAAAGGTTGCTTCAAGATGTGAACAATTATTAGAAAGAGTGATGGGGCGAAAACTAAATATAATTTTCCTCTGCTGTCATACACACGCAATCATAAAGTCTTTCTTTTTTACCTTCTACATATTCCATTTCTCTGCTCTCAGAAATACTGAAATCAATACCATATTAATAGTAAATGAAAGTACTACATCCTCATCTCTGGCCTGTAGCATTCAGGCTAACAGCTCCAAAATTTAGTTGGAGTTAAGTTTATAAACCCAGTATATCACTTGTAAAATATATAAGGTAGCTCCCATGATCCCAATGAAAAAGAATTTGCAAGAACATAGTTTAGGCACTGCCTGTAGTCTGCAGTTTGAACTCCTTGGTTACAAACCATCAGTCACGAGCAATTGACAGCAGAAAAAAAGGCAAAAAGAAGGTCTATACCTAGTCGTAAAATAATTCTCTGTGAAATTTCAAATCAGCGCTACTGCCGAAGAGCTTACCAGCATATTAAAAAAAAAGCCAATACTTGCAGATTCTAAACCATCTTCAGGTTTCCGCTGATCTGTCTTTAAAAACCAAAGCCAGCGAGTCTGACGCGGCTCATTCAATTTCCCACCCATTTTTAACGGAAAAGGCAGTTTCTGCAAAGCTCTCCAATCCCCCGCTCACAAAATAAGCTGTTGTTCCAGCCTGGGGTTTCGGTGGGAGCAGAAAGTAGACGTCAAGTTTCAAACCTGCCTCGTACCCCCGAGACCTTTCGCGGCGTTCCCGCAGGAAGCCGGGCACCTCCCCGATGACGTCTTGCGTTGCATCATGGAAAATGTAGTCCAGCTGGGCAAACCAGCCGACCCGCGCGGAGCCACCAGGGCGCCCAAATCACGGCTGCCGCATTCTTGGCTGTGCCAGCAAGTGCCGTCCGCCCTAAAATCCCGGACGGGCGGACAAGGATCGCTTTCAACTGCCAGTGGCCAAAAATGCCATTTCCGAGATAAAGTTCCAAAACGTTTAAATAAATAAATAAATAATAATAATAATAATAATAAATGTCGATTGTTCTGAGACGAGACGTCAAGGTGCCTCTCCATAGGGAAGACGGTGCCGGCTGCACTGGCTACCCCCGATCCCTGTTGCATAGTATTTTCATAATATTTTTAATTAGCGGCGTGGCTGCGATCAGGGCCAGGACACCCCCCGCCGCAAGCAGAGGTAGCACTGGGTCTGTACCCCCTGGTGCCCTCAGCCAGTTCATTTAATCATTTTATTATTATTTTATTATTTTTTTTTTTTACAATAAGGCCACTTAATTTGAGGAGCAGGTACGATCACGAATGGCACGTTTTTTTGGGTTTGTTTTTTTTGGTTTTTAGATGGAGACAGAACAAAATAAAGAGCCATCCTTCCTCCCTCACGGCTTGCTAAACATTAACCGGGACAGATGGCCACCACCGGCCCCGCCACGGAGCCCTCACCCACCA